>CM032490.1:10797795-10843186 GCA_019059595.1 Marasmia exigua | reverse complement strand
TACAAACCTTTCAAACCCTTTTCATTACTTAAGGGTTGAGTTTATAAAAATGTTTAAACAACTTGTTCTTGGTTTAAAATCCCTATACCCCCATAGTGGTATTTCATCCCCTATTTTACCCCCTTTAAGGGTGATTTTCAAAAAACGTTCAATGGGTTACTTTTTATTTCAAATTATTAGTCCGAATACAAATTTTCACCTTTCTAACATCAAAGATGGCGGACTTCCATACAAACTTTTAACCCCCTTTTTACCCCTTTAAGGGTTGAATTTCCCTTCTTAGTGCTCACTTTTACTATTAAGGGGTTCCTTTAATAGTTCCCAAATTTCAAGTTTCTAGAGCCAGTAGTTTGGGCTGTGGGTGCATTCCTAGTCATTTAATACCTTAGTACCTAACTCAGGTTCTCTTTTTATACAGAATGTATCTGTAAACATTAACATCCCTTTAACCACGTGTTCTACCATCCATTCTGAACAATATATTTCGTTCTATGACTTTTGCAAATGCGCATAAAAAAAATCATCTTTTCATTCATAATGACCAAATTTTTTTATGCGCATTTGCAAAAGTCATAGAACGAAATATGTTGTTCAGAATGGTTGGTAGAACACGTGGTTAAAGGGATGTAAATGTTCACAGATACACCCTGCATATAGATATAGACGGTTATTAGAATTAGTAACATACCTACTTCCATACATATTAATAAATAAATAATACATATTTCACAACATCACATACATTGATCTGACTCCGAGATAGGTAGCTCAAGCCCCTGTGTAACGGATATCAGAATCAACAGTGGGATTACAAATATATACATATAATACTTTTCTTTTGTAAATACATACTTATAATACATAGCAAACACCCAGACCAATACAAACAAACATTAGAACAAATATTAGAATCTTTGTCTTAGTAAGTTAGTTATAAGATTTTAATTTTAGTATGAAAAGGCTGTACTAATTATTTTTTTATGAGAAAGGGGTTTTTATTGAATTCGTAATGGAAACTTCTCTTAGTTTAAAAAGTTTTGTTTTTATGATAATAAATGAAAACTTAAACAATTGACCGTGGTTTTTTTTACTTACGAATTAATACTTTCAGTAAAATTTTCTGCAAAAAAAAACCGCCTTCAAAAACCACGAACTAAAAAGTCTAAAATAATATTTTTAACACTTTATACACTTCAAATAACATTTTATAACAGTACCTACACTCGAGAAAAGGTTTTACCGACGTCGGTGCCTAATTCTATCTCGTAATTTAATACAACATTCAATCATTCAACAGGGATTAGATTAGATGTTGTAAAATGTTATTTGAAGTGTACTGAAGTGAATAAAGTGTTAAAAATAATATTTTATCCCCCCCCCCCCCCCCCTCTCTTCTTCTACCCCGCCAAATAACAAACAAACTAATTATGAGTAGGTAGTATTGAAAGAGTTATCCTTTAACTCCTTACCGTTGAGGAGTTGACCTTCCATCATCAGCAGAGTCACCAAATTAACACAATCACGCGTAAATACCTACTGGTGCAGTTTTGAAAAAAGATACTAAAACGTGACTTTTTTATAATTTCTTATTTTAGTAATATATTAGTTAAGGTGACGGGTAGGGCACACTAGCGACGCCAATCGATTTTAATTTTTAGCTACTAAACCGGATCTGTTTTAAACAATTTTGGGGTTACAACCTCTCGGCAAACACTTATACTATTTATTCAATAACCATACTTACACAAATGTTAGGTTCGTTTTTGTATGCGAAAAATTTATTACCGCCAAAAGCGGCCTCGCACGGACCCAACATTTGTGCATGGTTATTTAATAAATATTATAAGCGTTTTCCGAGAGGTTGTAACCCCGAAATTGTTTATATAGATCCGGTTTAGTAGCTAAAAATTAAAATCGATTGGCGTCGCTAGTGTGCCCTACCCGTCGCCTTAAGTCTATTTTTAACCAACTTCAAATAAAGGAGGAGCTTCTTCTTTTATGTCGTAACCTGAAATCAAACCCGGAACTCCTAACACGCCGTTTAAGTGTTTATTTAAGGACAGTAGAACATAGGCCCCCTTATTACAAATCGCGCACTATGGATAGTCCCGGAACAAAATCCGTGCGAGCCCCTTTTAACATTGCGTGCTGGAACGGGATGGCATGACATTTCTCTCTCTCCTGTCGATTCCCTTACTGGTGAGGATCGTGACTCCTTCCGATTTTGTCGACCAGCTGTCGCCATCGGCTGCGCTCCGCCGCTCGGTGCATGGCAGTGCTTATCGGGATCTCGAGCTGTTTCGCTATCTCGTCTGACCACCACTGGGGACTACGGCCTCTCGGTCTTCTCCCTTCCACTTTTCCTGTTACAATTACTCGCTCCAAGTTATCCCCACTCCTTCGTGCAATGTGTCCAAAATATTGCACGATACGTCGGCAAACAAGTGGCGGACAAGCGCTGAGTATCCTTTATTTTTAGTGGACACCACGACATTTTTTTTTCCAAAATGAAAAATACCGTTTTCTATATTTTTAAAAGATATTCAAGGAGAAATTAAATAAAATGTAAAAATCCCCTTGTGACGTCACAGCTCGACATGACAAATTAAAGACGCCTTTGCTCACTTTAACTCTAGGACCATTGTTCTAAAGAAAATGGCTGACAATGACAGTAGTGAATTATGACAGACAGAGTCAACTTTTTTTAATGTACAGCAAAGATATCACCTACGTAGAGCCTCTGCACTACGTCACTTCCTGCATTTTTATCTGTCTTTTATTAATTTTTTTATTAAAAAAAAAACAAAAAAATACGGGTCATCTTTCTTTTCTTCGAAAAGCATATAAAAATAGTAAAATATTTTTTGCCATATTGTCCATTCTTTGAGAATCGAGTCGCTGGTGCGACGGGCAGTCCATGGTATTCTTAAGGTGACGGGTAGGGCACACTAGCGACGCCAATCGATTTTAATTTTTAGCTACTAAACTGGATCTATTTTAAACAATTTCGGGGTTACAACCTCTCGGCAAATACTTATACTATTTATTCAATAATCATACTTACACAAATGTTAGATCCGTTTTTGTATGCGAAAAAAAACTAAAACCCAACTACGACAAAAAACGTCGCTGAAAAAGTATAAAACAAGCCTTCGTTGTCAATTTATGCAATATTCACTATGTAGAGATAAAATTTCATGTTTGGAAATCCGCAGTCACACGTTGTCAAAGGGTAGTATATTTAACGTGTGACTACGCCTTTCCAAACATGAAATTTTATCTCTACATAGTGAATATTGCATAAATTGACAACGAGGCTTGTTTTATACTTTTTCAGCGACGTTTTTGTCGTAGTTGGGTTTTAGTTTTTTTACTTTTATTTTATTTGTACTATTTTGGTGTCCAAGTGCTAGTAATATATATATATATATATATATATATATTCAAAATGTACAAGTCAAGCGCTTTCAAATGATACCAACACGGCATATTTATCATAACTTTATTTTTTTACTCTGTATGTTTTGTCCGCTAGAGGGCGCCACATTAGATTTTGTGAAACTTCATATAGCCTATAACCAGCGGACGATCAAGACGCTTATAATGATATGTCATTTGTCGAATTCTGATAAGTAGTTAAGAAGTTACGTGGAAACAGATGAACATACATACATACATACATACATACATACATACATAGCCTGTCAAAATCATAACCCTCCTTTTGCTTTGCCGTAGTCGGGTAAAAATTGATTCACGCTAAAAGTAGCCGCTTTTGGCGGTAATCAATTTTTCGCGTTGGACCCAACATTTGTGCATGGTTATTTAATAAATAGTATAAGTGTTTGCCGAGAGATTGTAACCCCGAAATTGTTACAAATAGATCCGGTTTAGTAGCTAAAAATTAAAATCGATTGGTGTCGCTAGTTAGGGCTCCCCGTCGCCTTAAGGTGGTCCGTTTCCTATACAAACTTGTTTTACAGGAATACTTACAGGCAGAAGCTTGAATTTGGTTAAAATGTCTTTTAAAAAATTATATATGTGTGTCTATTTACGCGAATGGTATAATCTTTCAAGTTTAAAACATAAACAAAGTATAATTCGATTTTAAAAAAACGTAGCAATTTGCGAAATCGCTTGAATGTGTGTGTGCTTGAAAACGAATGCAATCTCTCGTAAAAACGGCGACATCTATACGAATCTAGTTAAATTTCCTAGATGGTAGGCTATGTTTGCTTAGCTAAACGAACAGGCTGTCGAACAGATGGCGCTGAACTGCAATAAAAATATTGCATGATATTTTAGCGATTTGTTAATTTATATTCATAATATATTAAAAAAATTTATTTTTTTATTGCTATAATAAAACACAAAATGCAAAAAAGGTCACACACTTTGACTTTACATTGATAAGAAATAATAGAGGCTTTTAAGTGGCGACCGTCTGTCTACCCGCTGCGCCATCGAGGCATGGCATTATGTATTAGCGACGTTGCCGCTCCTTACGCGTCGTTGCCATATTTCTATAGCACCAAATTTCTTCAACTTGAAATTATTTCGGGATTTTAGATTGCTCCTTTACTGGTTGCCAGAAGGTACTGTTCCTGAAATTCTTGGTAAAATTTAGTCTTTCTTTTTTTTAATTTCCTTTTTTTCATTGGTTCCATAGGAGAAATATTGTGAAGTGAGTGTACGTGAAACGAACATGCAATTTATATACGCATCCAGGTACGAAATACAATTGATATGTCAAAATGAGCAAAAATGTACTGGGATAACACATTGCCATCTCTGTCAGTTTTAGTCTGCATAGTAAAAAAACAGAGTTTAGCTTGGTATTGGCTGTCTAAAATCGGCGTGAGACTGGGGCCCGAAAACTAGTCTGTATATTTATGGACAGGAAATTTGGGGACAAATACAAAATCGTACCTGGCAACTATGACTCAATCTAGCATCGCGGCATCGTCCGAAGTGCGATCCAGTTTACGCTTTACAAAAATGTACCTACCGCTTATTTCCAAAACTTTTCAACTAAAAAATTCAACTGTAAAGTATCAAATTTTAAAAAATACCTACTTTATTGTTACAAATGATTGGTCATAATAGTGGCATACATAATTATTTCCAATAACTTAATTATAATATATTTCTAAGGAATGATAAACCATTTGCTGTAACGGAACGTAATCAAATTTTTTGTGATAACTAGTGCTGTGTATGCAGCAATCCATTCAACGCTAAAATAAATAAATATCGATGATATTCATAGCCTTGGTTTGGTAGGTGCATTGTTGAAGAAATTGAAATACAAACATGAACATCTGCAGTTCGCGCGAAACGTAACAGCCACGCGCTATCCGTACTTATCTGATAATATATAATATATAGTACAACGGGTAGGCCAATACAGCAGAGTTGGATGGAACTCTACTACTGCTACTCTCGGCTCCGTTCGGGTTCCGGGACAAAAGTTTATGTACAAGTACAACCAATTATTTTTTAGTTTTAGTGAAATTACTGTATTTAGAGTCGAATGTTGCTACGAATTTTCTATGAGCGAACTGTTTTTTTAGTGATATTGAATCAAGTTCGTCAGGGTACAAAGTTAGGAACTCATCTGTGCAATTTGTTGTTTACGTCGCGTAGTGTTATTCAAGCGGCAGTGTTTTAAATGTTCTAATGTTAAGTGATGAGTTTAGAGGATAAAGTCCAATGTGGATTGATAAATAGTGACTCCATTGGTAATGTATTGGCCTTAAAGTTATGGGAACTCGTGATAAACACTTGGAATTAAGAGTCAAATGTAACTCTTGTGGTCATTGATTGAATTAAGTATAAAAAGTTAAGCTTGGTAAGTACATACCTACCAATTTAACTTACTTTTCTTGCTACTTTTAACTTCTACTACCTATGATAATATTATTTTAAAAAGTGATAGTCTGTAATTTAAAATTTAATAGTATTTTTCCAATAAAATGTATGCTATGCTATGATGATAAATTTTCATTTGAATAATGCTTTTATCGATAAATTGCCAGCTTCTCTGATAGCAAAATAAACAACTCTACTCGTACTTTTTCAAACAACTTTTTTTCATTCTGTCTGAATTTCTGACTGACTTGTTCTGATCGTTGTTTAGGTATTATATGCAATTTGATTGACTTTCCTATATTTTGTTGATTTTTTTGATAGTTTTGTTTGAGATGAAGTGAGGAGCTGGGTGTTCACAATGGACTTTGGAAGGACAAACAAATCGAGCTTTTTAATGTGTTACTCTTTTACTATGTACAGAACAATAAACTTTGCTTTTCAATTACAGAAAGACCTATTCTCTAACCAAACCTCAAATTGAACTGAATGATGAAACAAAAAATGGATTACACAGTGTTTACTCTTTTGAATGTACCATGTGTGGAATGCTCTGGAAGCAAGCTAGTGAAAAGGATGGTCACATAAATAAAGCCCTAGTTTGGGGTGCTGTGACAAGTGGCAGCTACTATTCACAAGTAGCCCAGATGACTGCGCTTATGGATATACCAACTTTATCACCGAATAAGTTTCACTCAATTGAAAAAGAATTGATCAGAATCAAGTGTTGTTGCCACACATGGCAACAACAGGAGATAATAAAAGCTGGAGCCGAAGAAAGAGCCATCGCCATTGTAAAGGGACACATGTCCCCTGATGGGGTGCTATATATCACTGTCTGAAAAGATCATATGGGCATAACTTTAACTCATCTTCTGGGATGGTAAGTTTAACTTTGTTATAATCACTTGTTTGTTATACATTTATCATTGTTATTTAATTTGCAAGTAAAACTTTAATCCCACTGAAAATGTGTCTCAGACATAAGGACGGTACAAAGTCCAATAAGGGTAACTCCGTGTGTACCCGTATTATTACTTTAAAAAAAATTCTTACCAATTCGACAGTTCAAAGTAATAATAGAATGTGTTATAAAACACACACCCCTTTATTACAAAACATGGTCTAAAGTTAGGCTTGGTTTAAAATGG
Organism: Marasmia exigua; assembly: GCA_019059595.1. Classification (NCBI taxonomy): domain Eukaryota; kingdom Metazoa; phylum Arthropoda; class Insecta; order Lepidoptera; family Crambidae; genus Marasmia; species Marasmia exigua. The sequence goes on along the minus strand of CM032490.1, from coordinate 10,836,167 downwards.
ATGCTGTCACTTTCATTTGAAAGCTATATAAAAGTGACAGCGTCATTTTTAAACCTTGTAGACCATTTTTGTAATAAAGGGGACAGATGTTTGGTAACAATATTTAATAACAAATTGAAATAATATAAATTTATTGTTACAAACATTCTTACATTATTTATTTCTTTTTACAGATACTTCAGTCCACTTGGGATAGAATGCAGAGCATTCAAGCATGGTGATTTTCAAGAAACACTCAAAGTTACTTTAGAAGCATTTTATTGTATATAAATTGATGTAAATATTTTTTATTAATTATTAAAAATTGACTTGATACTACCTCCTACCTACCTACACCAACTAATTTGTGCACCTCGTCATACAGTTAACTAGTTTTGGAATATTTACTTTTGTTTGTAACATATGACGGGAACTTCACGAATGATCATGCTCCCCAAATGTCCCTGAGGTTGTGGTGCTATGTGGCTGGTCATAACATTCACTCTGCTATAGTTGAGTGAAGTGATGGCTGAAACATATGTCATACTTGAACAGGTGCCACCTTTGGGGACTGGTCTGCTTTGGTTTAAATCATATTTAGCTTATTATTTTGTGTTGCATTATTAGCTGTTTGACTTGGTATAAGGTATACTTTGTATATAATGTGTAATACAACATTGTATAAAAATATGGCGTTTAAAGAGTAACTGGTGAGTTTCTTGCTGGACCTTCTCGTCCAGAAACAACTTTCCGATCCGGTGGTAGAATCGCATTATTTGTATTTATATTTTAATATATTTTATGTATCGGCATATTTATGTTATCACATGTAAATTATACATACTAATGAAATGGTTTTAAAGGACTCAAATATAGATTTTATTATATTGATTGTTTTTTAATTAACATTCCTAAGGACTTATACCACTCCACTTCTTCTGCACGAACCTACCTACATGAAGTTATTAGAAGTCGCCCACCTACGCACACCTAGCCTACTCTATTAGGTCTACAGACGCTATGTGGCAAAAAATCGTCCCGAAACGAAGTGAGGGCGGACCGTTAGTTGCATAATAAACCGCACTTCAATTTCGAAGTCCAGTGTGTGTTAAGTTATCTACTAGATTACCATCGCTACCTATCCGTAGTCCATTCGATAGATCTGAAGAAGAAATTCACATATTCCGTAATTCCTATCCACATCATATTTTTAGTGTTAAGCGCGCCATCTATTGCCAGCGAGGAATAACAGCTATCCGATAAAAACATGCTTCAGCTTTGTATGTGTGTGTGGGGACGATACGTACGTACACAAGTTGATATTAATTTAGCAACGATGCAGGAATATAACGATTCTGGTTTAGTTGTTAATTGTTGAAATACATCAAAAAATCGCAGTTATTACGTAGATGTCGCGAATCACTCTACACTTAAAATTACTGTCCTGTAGAAGTCGTAATTATTTATTTTCTCTATTCACTGACAACAGAGCCATCTCTTAGCAATCGTTTAGCAGGATTGCGTGAGCTTCCACCTTAACATGCGGCACCACATTTCAAAGACGTCGATTCTTTTCCGGTCGGCTGCCTTGATTGTCCCGATCTCTACACTATAGAGGGCGATGGGGGAAGACAAGTGTGCGAACAAGGTGTATCTTTGTTCGATTTGATATGTTTCTGTCCCTCCTTTCAATCCCGATTTAGAATAAGGTGGAATGAAAAAAAAATATATATTTCAAACATAATTTATTTACTCAAATATAGTTACATAAAACCACAGATAAGTATTATAACAATACTAGTCTTAAACTATTCGTACTAAAACGTACGTCCCCGAACTTAAGGCGACGGGTAGAGCACACTAGCGACGCCAATTGATTTTAATTGTTAGCTACCAAAACAAATACATTTTAAATAATTACGGGAATTCAGTCTCTCGGCAAACACATATACTGTTTATTTAATAACCATGCCCAATTGGGCATGTTGGGTTTGATTTTGTAACAAAAAAAATGATTCACGCCAAAAGTGGCCGCTTTTGGCGGTAATTCAAAATTCGAGTGCAAAATCAGATCAAATAGCTAACTATAACTATTAAATAAATAGTATAGGTGTTTACCGAGATACTAAAGTTGCTTAAAATACATCTGGTTTAGAAGCTAACAATTAAAATCAATTGGCGTCTCTAGTGGGGATACCCTTCGCCTTTAAAAGAACTCCTGTCTACAGGACGATGATAATTATCGTCAAAAAATTTACCTTGGACAAAATTGGTCTTGAACTGTAGGTATTCAATAATAGAATTCAGTCCAAGACCAACTTGTCTAATCGACTTGTTAAGGCGACGGGTGGCCCTAACTAGCTACGCAAACCGATGAAAGTAAAGATGGCGGGACCACAGTATGACGCAAATTATGATCACGCTATGGGTCTCTATTAAAGCGACACCATTTGTTTTTAATTGTTAGCTCAAGGCTCAAGAGGGTAAAGGAACTGCGTTCCGAAAATGTAGAAAGTATGAGGCCTGTGAACCTGTAGACCTATCAGCACTGGACCTTCGACTCCTCAGCCTGCACAACCTGCTCCTTCTGCTTCTCATTCTCAAGCACTAGGATGTTCTTCCCGTCGCTCTGGGACATGGTCTTTATGATCACAGGCGTACCATCTATCACCACCTACGACAGACGATCAATCGATTTATGTTAAATAAATAAAATCTTTATCTAAATAAATATTTCACAACATCACATACATTGATCTGACTCCGAGATAGGTAGCTCAAGCACCTGTGTTACGGATATCAGAATCAACAGTGGGATTACAAATATATACATTTGACGACCCGTTTGGAACACTGCCTATGGTCCAAGGGTTGCGGATTTGATCCCCGCACAGTACAAACATTTGTGTGCATGAACATGTCTGTTTGTATTGGTCTGGGTGTTTCCTATGTATTATAAGTATGTATTTACAAAAGAAAAGTATATTATATGTATATATTTGTAATCCCACTGTTGATTCTGATAAAAGTATTATCTGTATATATCTATTTGTAATTCCGCTGTTGATTCTGATATCCGTAACACAGGTGCTTGAGCTACCTATCTCGGAATTAGATCAACAATGGATGTGATGTTGTGAAATATTTATTTATTGGCTTTACGCTTTACAAAATATTATATTGTAAACTAGAACCTCAGTATCCCCTTACAAGGCGACGGGTGACCCTAACTAGCGACGCCAATCGAAGTTAATTTTTAGCTACTAAACCGGATCTATTTTAAACAATTTCAAGGTTACAACCTCTCGGCAAAAACTTATACTATTTATTTAATAACCATACTTTTCTTTTGTAAATACATACTTATAATACACAGGAAGCATCCAGACCAATACAAACATACTTACGTTCATGCACACAAATGTTTGTACTGTGCGGGGATCGAACCCGCTGAGAAATCGAAAGCCAATAAACATCTTTTTTTTTCTACCTGCGTTTGGCTTTCCTCCGGCTTCTGCAACTTGGCATTCATGATGATATTGATGATGTCCCTTTGTACTGCTGAGCAGACGTCCTTAGGAAGAGACTTGAGGAGACATATGATGTATGCTCCGAAGGACTCAAGCTCAACGTCTTCAGGATTCTTTCGGGGTTCCTTTGGACGCGGCGGTGGGGGTGGGGGCGTCGGCGGAGGGGGGGAGGAGCGGCGTTTTCTGTTGTTTACCTGATGACAAACGGAAAAGTAATGTAGGTCGTTCTTCTTTTTTAGGGTTCCGTAGCCAAATGGCAAAAAACGGAACCCTTATAGATTCATCATGTCTGTCTGTCTGTCCGTATGTCACAGCCACTTTTTTCCGAAGCTGTAAGAACTGTAATATTGAAAATTGGTAAATAGAAATTTGTTGGTTCACCAACATAAAAAAAAATATATACTTATATGTATATTATTTATTTAACTATTATTATTCGTCTATTTTTTTTTTTTGCATTAATTTTATAATTTACGTTTGACAGTTAATTTTCTGTGGAAACTTTGCTGATTTGTGTATTATGCCATTATTTAATTGTGTAAATTATTCAAGAAAACTAAAATTGTTTGTTTCCCAAATAAATAAATAAAAATAAATGTATACATGTCGAATTGAGAACTTCCTCCTTTTTTTCCAAGTCGGTTAAAATGGTGGCGGGCGAATTCCCATTGAACTATTATTTTATTTATTTATTTAGGTTCACCAACAGCACATCATACAAAAATAATCATAACAGCTTTTTATAGTAAATTAGATGTCAGTATGTATGCCAATTACAGGCGAACACAGCGTTGATGAGTATACAATAGACGACTTATTTTGATAACTCACGGAGAATGTCTACCTACGTAATGCCTATTTTAATTCGAGCTAAAGACGGTCTGGTTGGCATGCAAATACTTAGTGAGTACGACAGAAACCCATTATTTACAAAAAAAAAACTCAAGCAATTTAGAATACATACCTATATCAATAATTTGATATAGGTATGTATTTTTGTCCTGTATTAAAATCATTATTATGAGGATTGAAATTGGCCTTTCATAATTTGATTAAGGATAAATTAATAATTTTTACAATAAATTGACCCTTTATCCTTTAAACAGTACTGAAAAAAAAGACACATTTAAAAATTACAGGTACAACCTGTGCGGATAAAGAATGGGATCAGAAATGGCGGCGCATCTATTCACTTCTCGCTCTCGTCCTACTCGCACCCCACGAGTGCGAGTATAGACGCAAATAGTGTGCGAGCGAGAAGTGAATAGATGCGCCGCCATTTCTGATCCTATTCTTTATCCGCACAGGTTGTAAGTACCTAAATACATATTTTAAAAAAATACCACGACTCAATTATTACAGTAAGAAAATAAGGTGTACAAGTAAGTAATATGTGCCCAAAATGGCCCCAATTAGCATGTGATGCGCTAATGATATTTTATAAATATGAATGAGTATTGCAATTTGCCCACGATTTTTTGTAGCTGGCAACTCTGCTGTGCGAGTCCACTGGCCGCTTGTCGCATCACTATAAAAAAAAACCCGGTTTAATCATCTGACTGACAGCCAGTTGACAGTCTCAGGGCCGCGGCCGCCGGAGCGACACACGTGTGTGGTCTTAAAAGTTCATGTATTTTTGTGTCTACGTATTTTATTAATAATGGTTATGTACTGTACCGCGTGCCCGAATAACACGAGAAAGAATAAAAATTTATCTTTCTTTAACTATCCTAAGGAAGAAGATAGGTACGTAAATAATTTCATATTTGCGCATTGGCTAGGTAATAAAACATGACGTCAAATTGTTGTTATTTTAAAATCACGGTACGTACAGCCACGCCACGCATCGATGCAAATATCTCTCTTCAATCGATTTTAATTTTTCTGTTGGCAAATTTTATCAAACAGCTGTCTGTACCCAAGTGATAGCTAGCTAGACTGACAACACAAACAGAAAAAATAATATCAGAGGATGCTAGAAGAATAACTTTACAAAATAATTCAAAGAGATTGTGACTTTATTACAAAACATCAAAGCATATCCGAGCTCAAGCATATCCGGCTCTCTCTCTCTATCGTATAACTCTGTCCTCTTCCAACTTTACAAACGCACTGGCTGTCTAACGGCCATTTTGGATTCGTACCCGCTCAGCGATCTTCGCTCAGGGCTAACAAAAACAACGTATGGTTTCCCGTGTATTTATGTTCAATACAAAGTGTGTTATTGACAAAAAAAATATGATTTGTACTCTTTGCAAGAATACAAATAAAAATAATACAACAGTATCGTATTTTAGCTACCACAGGGAACCTTTCAGGTTAGAAATAAGGATTAAATACTCTTTAGGGACACAAGGTCGGTTTCGTTTGGAAAAACTCGGAACAATAATCATTTTGATACTGTTTGAAAGAAACTAATTTCAAATTAGGTAACTACTCTGTTGCAATTCTTGTAGTAAGTATATACAATATAACTACTTATTAAAATAAGACTTCACGCCAGAATATCCTTGTCGCAGTTTATAATTTAGCTGAAATTAAGATATAAATGAATTAATTAAGCAACTTCTCACTATAGAATGTGACGAATTAATAATTTTCGAAATAAGAACATCTAGATGTGGCATCTTTGGGCCAGCGTACTTGAGATTATGAAACGAGCGTGGTTGGAGTATTATACTTTATTTCTGTAGCGCATAAAGCAACACGTTACTTTACATCGGTCTAAGATGTAAAGTAACGTGTTTGGTAAAAAAATGTGGCCAGTCAAAACGGTAAACTCCCTTTTTGTCTCAAACTAATTGTGCACCACTGGTAGTGACCCGAAACATAGCGATGGAAATATGACTTGCCCAATGGTGCGTTTGGTAGTGACCATATCTCATAATGCCAAAGGCCGTAGGTTTGATTCTCACTCTGATCAAACATTCGTGTGATGAACACTGCAATGTAATCAGAGAGCCTTAGCGTGAAGACCCCGTAACGAATGAGAATATTCCTGTCGCATTCAAACAAAAAAGAAACACGACGCTTGTGAAAGGGAGGGGAACTCCGATTCCGTCGTAATGTCCGGTTCGCGCTAAGGCCTCTGGTCCATTTATGAGTCTTTGTATGAATTTATTTAAAAAGTATTGGCTCGGGGCATTGAAAGCGGAAGTGTGACTCGAACCCACGATCTTTTGCTAACCGGGCAACTGCTCTACTGACTTAGCTACCGGAGACCTTGGTATGTCGACGAATTTTTGTAAGTGTATTAACACTTAAAAAAAATTCGACAGTCTTCGGGAACAGTCAACACCTATCCCCAAATAATTTTAGGGATAGGTGTTGACTGTTGGATGAGTACTTGGTCAAACGACATATATATAACTGCGCTAAGCCATATCTTTATCGTTGGATAAAGATAGGACGAATCTAGCCTTAGAGATATAATTTTTTAAGATTCTGATGTCAATTTAGGAGGAATATTAGATTTAAAGACTGCCACGGAAATTACATCTCCAAGAATGACCCATATACATTATTATTAAGTTTATTTAATACTTCCAGACGACAAGCATGGCTGAAAGCGACTGGGCGAGAAGACCTACTCCCAAGGATGCAGGATTTCAAAATGAGACAGCAATTCAGAATATGTGAAAACCACTTCGAAAAACAATTTATCAAGTTTGCTAAAACGGGAAATATAAAGTATTTATATAGTAATGCTATTCCTACTCTCAACCTTCAATCGTATGACGCAGCGTGCTCGAGTCAGCTTGAGTACGATGTTGTGACGAGGGTATCTCAAGAAGCTCAGAACTACGATAGTGTTTTTGTTAAAGAAGAAAATGATAACTTTCCAGAATATGATACAAGTGACGTTCAAGAATGTCCAGAAATACCTGTTCAAGTATTACCAATTTCAAATCCAACAAAAGATATTAAAGATTGCGCCATTCAAAAGCAAATTTGTGAACACAAATCATCGCAAACCTGTATTCAACTGCTAGGCATCACTCCTAGAAAGAGGAGACTAGCACGTGAATTGCAAGAAGCAAAAAAACGAAAAGTGTTTACAGACGGCGCAACTAAAGAAGACTTTTTGAAACTAAGCGATAAGTTCATGTCTAAAAGCATGTCTCAAATGATTAAATGGCAAATAGGTTTAAAAAAAGGTTCTAATCAAAATCGGGAGAGCCAAGGTTTCAAATTCTTTGCTCTCAATCTTTACTACTCCGGTCCTTTAGCGTACAAATTTCTTACAAACGCATTATCTTTGCCTTCATTAATTACTTTAAAAAGACTGGTAAGGCCCGCGGGTACTGAATTAGATCAACGTTTGCTCTGTGCTTTAAAAGCCAAGGTTGATAGAATGGTATTACAAGATAAGCTTTGTACCGTGTCTGTAACCTACAGGCCTCTGAGACCTAATCTGTTTTACGACGTCAGAAACGACAGGGTGGTAGGATTCCATGAACTCAATGGTATTCAAAATTTAGTACCAGCCAAATTTGTTATTGTTATGATGGTTCGTGGTATATTACAAAATTGGAAACAACCTGTAGCTCTCGCCTTTCTATCTCATTTTAATTGCAATGAAATAAATGACTGGATCGACGAAGTAATGAAAAAACTACTAAAAATTGGTCTCGATATACGTGTCCTCACCACAGACTTGAGCAACGACTTCTTAAACGCTGCAAAGTCGCGTTTGGACGAGAACAAAACATATTTTAATGTAGACGGATATAAAATTTACTACATGTTCGATGCCCCTTATCTCTTGAAATGTGTGTTGAGTGATTTAAAAACATTTGATTTCCTTTATAACGATAAAATAGCTCAATGGTCACATATAAAACAATTTTATAATTTAGATAAGCTGCAAGAATCAGTCAGTCAGTTAGTTCCGGTACAAACGGCCCCAAAACTGACTGATAGTCATATTAACACAGATGTGCAGAGCTTGAGCGTAAAAGAAGTCGCACAGGTCTTAAGTGGTAGCGTCTCATCGGGCATTAAAGCCAGTATTGAAACTGGTCACATCGATGTGGCTGCGTACGATACTGCTGAATTCTTATTTAAAATCAATCAGCTATTTGATATCTTGAATCACAATAGACCGAAATCACGTAATAAAAATAAAAAAGCTTTATCTGGCAACGTTATTCAAACTGACTTTTTAGAAGAAATGCTAACATTATTCAAGAACTTGTCATTGAGAACAAAGGGAAATGTCACGAGTCACACTAATTTTGCATACGGTTTTCAAGTGTCAATAAAATCTTTATTACAACTTAATCAACATCTTAAACATGTGTCTACAAGACGTCTTAATAAAGAATATATTGACAAATTCTTTGACAAAGTCTTGAAAAATAGTAGCCGGAAACCTACTAGTCGACAAGTCAGCATCGCCTTTGATAAACTGTTTATTAGATGTATCTTACAGATACCTCAAACTACAAAATGCGACTATGATTTTGAGAGCCAACTTATGAAACCAGAAGACTATCCCATGTTGAATACACAGAATTCATCACGTATTGTTGAATTGACAGTGGGAACGAAAGATTATCGATTCGATTTGCCGGATAGAAATGTTATACTATACATAGCAAGCTATTTATACAGCAAATGTCTGGAGAAGCATAAATGTGCCCAAATTGAAATCATTGTAGCCGGAAGAATGGACAGTGAGACCTTTCGAAGAGGAATACCTTCTTTACCAGGACCACTTGTTCAAACAGGATTCCTAACACCAAAATTTGAAAATTTTGTTGAGTTCGTGGGAGTGCTTGAGAAAAAATTTTGGCATTATTTCAACACTAAGCTAAAAAAACATGTTAATATTGGGAATGATATACTAAAGCACATGACTAACTGTACATTTAGAATGCCTTGCGACTGCTTCCCATTGGAATATTTGAAAAAGCTTTTTATTCGATTTAGAATTTATCTATCGCTTAATAGGTATAAGAAAAGTTCTATTAAAACTGAATTTCAGGTGGGTGTTTTGTGAAAAAAAAGTTATTTTTAATAAAATTTTAAAATAACTATTACTTATTAAATATTTACGATTATAATTGATTATTTAGTTTATCCTACTGCTGATCTTAAATTAAAGAGACATACTGAATACGAGTGGACACATAAAGGCTTTGAAACTGTCATAAATCTAGTCATTATTAAGCAAGTGAAGGAAATAAAAAATTATATTTATAATACTTATGCTAAGTCTAAAAAAATAGTTCTTGTCCTGGGTTGTAAGTGTGATAAAGATAGCATGACAATTAACTCAGTGTAAGCAAGACAGAAACACCTCGCACTGCCAGGCAATTGGCATTGTTTTCGTGAGCTACTTTTGAGACGACTTATCTAACCCTTATACAGGTGTATCAGTAGACATTTACATCCAGGAAATTAAATGAACTTTGAATAGCCATCATAACATACCTACCACATTACATCATCTCTCGTCAAGTGCGAGTTGGCGGGAACTGACTTTGTATGAATTTTCAAAAATTATAAATATTACTTTTTCATAATGATTGATCCTTACAGGGACGCAAATATTTATTACCGAATACACCCAGTCTAATATAATCATTAGTCATCTATAAAGAAGTAAATCCTACAGAAAGCCGCAACGCCTATAGGTAATTCGAAAAAACTAAACGTTTGCGCAATATAATCGATATCTGGCGTCATCTATTGGTGTAAAATGGAATTAATGTCCCGAAAAGAAGTGGGGGCGGGCCACTAAAGTCATTGAGGTAAATAGTTACTATACTTTCGCTTTAGCATGATATGGGTGACAGATGTCAAAATCTATACATTTTTCACATTAAGTCTCTTTCTGCCGTGTGACTTACGTATTAACTCGTCCTGCTGTCACCGATGTTATGATAAAGGGAAAGGACTATAGAGACCACGCCACTAAGGATGTCCCGCGTAAAAACGCGAATCTAAATTTTGAGATTCCTTGTGTCTACGAGCATAAAGCTTAAGGCGACACCGCGATTTATATTGATTGTGGCGAATAGGAGGCATTTTTTTTTAAGTGAGCAACAAATACTTTAAGGAAATGATCAACATTTTTTTGCGACCCACCTATTAATAATTTCTTCCTATAAGTAACAATAATGTCCATTATTTCTAAAAGTGGCCCCTTTTACCAATTATCAAGATTAATCTTACTTACAGAAAGAAATTATTACATCAGTTTGTCTCAAAAAATTGTTAATAATATCTTAAAAGTATTGCATTGCTCACTTTTTTTCAATCAATATTGGCAGCGCGGCGCTAGTATCGTCGCGGTGTCTGCTCTGTTATTATTATTTTTTTTATAGAAAGGCCAATCAGGATGACCTCTCTCCGCCTGATGGTAAGCGGCCGTGAAATCCAAAAATGAGGCTGACAGGCACAGAAGAACTAACAAAGTACCCATTGTGTCTGCCATCCTCACCCTAATGGCCTGCTGAGATGCTGTTTCACGCCCCGCCTAAAAGGCCCCGGATTGTATGAAGGAGGAAACACATGAGCTGGGAGGGCATTCCATGCCTTGATGGCTCGGGGCAGGAACGAGGAGCAAAACCTCTTGGTGCGCGCCGCCATTGTCTTGATGGTATGCGGATGGCAACGCTGTCCAGCACGTGTTGTTCGGAAGTGGAAAGGGGAGGAAGGGATAAGTTGAAATAACTCATCAGAGCATTCCCCGTTATAGAGGCGGTAGAGAACACTTAGACTGGCAATGTGGCATGTGTATTATGTGGCATATAAACATTGTATTTAGGTCTAAGTTAATTATAAATTACTAACATTGGTTAAGACATTGTTACCAACACAAATAGAATATTACTGTCTGAAATAAATAAAATAATATTATTATTACATTTTAATGTTGATGGCGACTTCTTCACTGGACTTCTTTAGTGACACGAACTCTAGTCATCACTAAAGATGGATGACAGTTAGTGTTGCAGAACTGTCGAAAGTAAAATTTGATCAATGATAATGCTATCGATACTATGCATTGTTAAATGTCCGATATAATCGATACTATTGTTTCCTACCAGAATTAATCAAAAACTATTGATACTATCGATACCTAGTCCGCTATCTTTCGATAGTGTTGCTGCCTGATTCAATGTGTCCGATACTATAGCGTCATCAATAGTAAATATTGATCTAATTTTACTATGGATACTATTGACAACCAGCAATACTATCGAGCCGTGTGGTGCCCGGCCGAGTAGAATAGGCCACCCTCACTCTTACCGAGGTGTCGTAAAAGGCGACTAAGGTAAAGCAGCTGGCATGATCATCAGCACCCAGAGAAGGAAACCTCTGCATTTATATCAAAACCCTCGCCAACCCGTCTGCCAAGCGTGGTGAGTATGGGAATTACCCCTCATGTGATTGAGGGAGGCCCGTGCCCCAGCAGTGGGGACTTAAATGGGCTGACGATGACTATTGACAACCAGCAATACTATCGATAGATTATCGATAGGTACTATTGATTTTACTTTTACTATCTATAGACTATTGATAGTCTATCGACAAGCAACACAATGACAGACAAACCTCGACATATTCCATTCGCTTGCGTTTGAGCCGAGCCTTTTCGTCGCTCTTGGGTGTCTCTTCCAGGTAGATCACCTCTGTGAAGTGCTCATTGTCATCTTCCCCTTGGTCCGAGTCCTGCGGAAACGATATTTATTTATTTCATTTATTAGGACAACCAACAAGACACACTACAACAATTCTTAAAATTAACGTAGTAAATATTTCTAAGTGCTGTCTTAATTATAGGTTGCCACAGCATGCATCTTAATTATAGGTTGCCACGGCGTGCATCTTAATTATAGGTTGCCACGGCATGCATCTTAATGGACAACATTTCATATTTTTAACATGTCCATATTGTTTTTTTATATGAAAATAGACATAAAATGAACAGACCCATATTTTTTCTTTTTTCAAAATTTGTCCATTTTCATGCATAAAATAATTATTGAAATTATTTTTATTCTAAATAGACGTAAGCGCCAAATGACGTCATCGGACGGCTGAATACAGCGATATTCCTTTGCTTATCATTGTTTGAATAAAAAAAAGGTACTACTGTCAAAGGTAAATAATACTAGTGTCAACATTGTCAACGTCATTCATACATTCAACGTTGACAAGTTGTCTTTTTTTTGACAGTTGCATGTCATGCGTTTGGCATTTCGTAAATTTAAAACTATAATGTGCTAAGCAAAGAAATATTTTACATTCTGCCGTCCGATGACGTCATCTTACTATAAAAAATTAATAAATATATATTCGCGCAGCGGAAAAGTAAATAAAGAAATGGTATTTTTTGTTTCGGAGCTTAGCAATTTTGAAATGTTGTCTATTCTAAGTGCTGTCTTAATTATAGGTTACCACGGCATCATCTTAATTATAGGTTGCCACGGCATGCATCTTAATTATAGGTTGCCACGGCATGCATCTTAATTATAGGTTGCCACGGCATGCATCTTAATTATAGGTTGCCACGGCATGCATATTAATAAATAACCGTGGGAGAGCCACGCTTCGGTTTGAATGGGCCGGCTCGACTGGAGTGATACCAAAGAGCCTAGCACGAAAATTAAATAAGTAACGTAATCGTAGCGCGTTGGGTGCCGAGGCCATTCTTGTGATCGTGGGAGAGCTACGCTTCGGCATGAATGAGCCGGCTAGACTGGAGTGATACCAAAGGGCCTAGCACGAAAATTAAATCGTAACGCAATCATAGCGGGCCAAGGCCATACTCGTGACCGTGGGAGAGCCACGATTCAGAATGAATGGGCGAAAATCAAAATCGGTTCATTTGTTCGGGAGCTAAGATGCCATAGACAGACACACAGACACACACAGACACGTCAAACTTATAACACCCTGTCGTTTTTGCGTCGGGGGTTAAAAAGGGTGTATATTTGTAATCCCACTGTTGATTCTGATATCCGTAACACAAGTGCTAGAGCTACCTATCTCTGAGTCAGATAAATATACATATGTGATGTTGTATTTATTTTAATTGCATCGGCATCGCCCCTCTAAAATAATGGCGAAAAGAGTAGGGTGACTGTACGGTTGCAAGCTACTTAGGACTGATGCTCGATAAAAACCCACCACGTCTCCGTCAGGCAGCAGCTTGGGGTGCTTGCTGCGTAGGTGGTCGTAAAGCGCGCGCGAGGATGCCGCCACGTGCGTGCGGCAGATGGCGCAGCGCGCGCGCGAGCCCTCGCGCTCGAAGTACGTCCAGTTCTCGTCGGGCTGGGAGGGACCCTCGCCTTCTGAGGTCTCCTCGTCCTGCTCTATGGACAATGAGAGATGAGTATAGTAACAATAATAATAATCAGTGATCGGAATAGAGTCTCTCTCGAGTGTAGGTACCTACTGTTATAAAATGTTAAAAATATTATTTTACATTTTTTTAGTTCGAGGTTTTTGAAGGAGGTTTTTTTTTTGAAGAAAATTTTATGAATCTTTCTAGTGTCTCATTTTTTGGCAGCAGAGAACAGTATTGAAAGAGTTATCCTTTAACTCCTTGAGAGTTCCCCTCAAGTTTTCCAGGATCCCATAATCAGATGCTGATATCCTTATCATGGTAACAATCCGGGACTACCTACTTGCGAACTAAAAAAGAATCATCTAAATAATAATAATTTCTTTTTAGATATGCAGAGGTGTTGTTAGTAAATGGTCGAATTATTTTAAGGGTCTTGTTAGTAAAAAGTAAATCCGTTATTGGCTGTATGTTTAGTGTATAAGATTATTATACTAATTTTAAGAGCTGTGGATTTTGTGTTTTTAATAAATAAATAAATCGGTTCATAAATAGCAATTTAATCGGCGACCAATCATAAAAAAATATACATGTCAAATTGAGAACCTCCTTTTTTTTTAATAAATTGCAAAAGATTGCTATAATCAAACAAATACCCTATGTATTTGACTTAGCTCGAGATTATACAAAATATAAATATTTTATTAAAATATCGGTAAATATGTGCCAATAACAAAAATTCTCAATTAAAAACATAATAACGTCCAGCCGGTTTTATGGTCATTCAAAGATTCATGGGTAAGTCCATTATAAAAGTATGAAATTATTAAAAAATAATTATACCATTAAATCATTATCATCATCAGCCCATTTAAGTCCCCACTGCTGGGGCACGGGCCTCCCTCAATCACATGAGGGGTAATTGCCATACTCACCACGCTTGGCAGACGGGTTGGCGAGGGTTTTGATATAAATGCAGAGTTTTCCTTCTCTGGGTGCTGATAATCATGCCAGCAGCTTTACCTTAGTCGCCTTTTACGACACCTCGGTAAGAGTGAGAGTGGACTATTCTACTCTGCCGGGGACCACACGGCTCTGTGTCGGTAGTGTGCCCTACCCGTCACCTTAAATGAGAATCAACTTCAAATTCTTTCAACGATGTTTCTGTCATTGAAAAGGTCTTTTGATTTGTTTTTTTTTCATATGTCCTGATATTGTCCCTCAATTTAAGCACACCGTAATTTCGGGCATGCGCTGTGGCCAGCCGCATGCCGCCACGCATGCGTCTCCAGTTGTCGCCGCGATAGGCGGGAGCCTGGCCGCTCCGCCGGGGAAAGCCTTGCTGCCTAGTGACTAGCGAGCGAGTGGTCAGGGAGGCATAAGGGTATATCTGTGAACATTTACATCCCTTCAACCATGTGTTGTACCAACCATTCTGAACATTTTTTTTAAATAAATATTTCACAACATCACATACATTGATCTGACTCCGAGATAGGTAGCTCAAGCACAGAATCAACAGTGGGATTACAAATATATACATATAATACTATTATTTTGTAAATACACACTTATAATACATAGAAACACCCCGACCAATACAAACAGACATGTTCATGCACACAAATGTTTGTATTGTGCGGGGATCGAACACGCAACCCTTGGACAAAAGGCAGCGTTCACTACCACTGTTTCAAACGGGTCGTCAAATTTTTTCATTTGTCCAATGACTTTTGGAAATTTGCATAAAAAAAAATAACTTTTCATACAAAGTCGGTCACGTGACTTGGTCATATTGTATGGGGAGTCGAAAAAATTTTCGACGATTTGCGAAAAGTCGTTGAACAAATGTTGTTCAGAATGATTGGTAGAACACTTAGTTAAAGGGATGTAAATGTTCACAGATACACTGATAGATGGCAGACGAGCAGACGGATCGCCTGATGGTAAGCGATTGCCGCCGCCCATAGACACCCGTGACACCAGTGGAGTCACAAGTGCGCTGCCAACCTTTAAACTCCCTTTCTCCCAGATTGGGCCTCCGGAACCCACACTCACGCAGCGAAACACAGCACAATGCTGCATCACACCGGTTTTCTGTGAGGCCGTGGTATCACTCCGGTCGAGCCGGCGCAAAGCCGAAGCGTGGGTCTCCCACGGTCAAAACGGTTGTATGGCCACCTTTAGTCCTATACAGGGTGTATCTGTGAACATTTACATCCTTTGAACCACGTGTTCTACCAACCATTCTGAATAACATTTGTTCTATGACTTTTCGAAATTAGTCGAAAAGTTTTTCGACTTCCCATACAAAATGACCAAGTCACGTGACCGACTTTGTCTGAAAAGTTGAAATTTATTTATGCGAATTTCCAAGAGTCATTTAACAAATGAAAAAATTTGACGATACGTTTGAAACAGTGTAATGTAATGTATGTAATATTAGAGTAATATATGTTGCACAGAAAATTATGCTTAAGGTGTCGGGTAGGGCACACTAGCGACGCCAATCGATTTTAATTTTAGCTACTAAAAAAGATCTATTTTAAACAATTTCGGGGTTACAACCTCTCGGCAATCACTTATACATACTATTTATTAAATAACCATGCACAAATGTTGGGTCTAACGCGTATGCGAAAAATTAATTCACGCCAAAAGCGGCCACTTTTGGCGTGCTTCAATTTTTCGCGTACAAAACCGGCCCCAACATTTGTGCATAATTGTTTGATAAATTTAAAATAGATCCGGTTTAGTAGCTAAAAATTTTAATCGATTGGCGTCGCTAGTATGCCCTACCCGTCACCTTAACTGTTAGATCAGAAAGTTCAGATTTGCTTGTAGCAACATTGATTCCTTTTGTTGTAAAGAAAATTTAAAGAAGGTTGGCAGATCTTTTTAAAACGGTATGTTGGTAACTGATTCTTGCCGTGCAAGCGAAATTAACCTTAAGGTGACAAACCTTTTTATTCTCTGTACCTTACCTTTGTGTGAGTGAACTTGTGAAATTCCGTATATATAAATTTTCTGAACGTAGATGAAATTGGATTTAAACTGTGTTTTGGGGTAGTGGCGGAATACCGGTATTTGTCCGCACGGGCAACTATACACTGAGCAACGGCCTTTATGAGCTGCTGCAGCGCACAAACGGAATTTAAGGCGACGGGTAGGGCACCCTAGCGACGCCAATCGATTTTAATTTATAGTTACTAAACCGGATCTATTTTAAACAATTTCGGGGTTACAACCTCTAGGATAACATTTATACTATTTATTAAATAACCATGCACAAATGTTGGGTCCGTTTTTGTACGCGAAAAATTTATTCTCGCCAAAAGTGGCCTCTTTTGGCGTGAATAAATTTTTTGCGAACGCGTTTAAAAAAGATCCGGTTTAGTAACTAAAAATTAAAATCGATTGGCGTCGCCAGTGTGCCCTACCCATCACCTTAAGGCGACGGGTAGCCCTAAATAGCGACACCAATCGATTTAAATTACTACTTATCCGGATCTATTTTACACATTTTCGGAGCGGGAGTCTCTAAGCAAACATTTGTACTAATTTTTATTTAATAATGAGCAGTTTTCCAGTATGTATTTATAAATTTCCCAGTGATTCGCTAGATGGCGCAATCAGTCCTTGTAAATGTTAGGTGTGGTATGATATTTCATGTGGACCCTAATTTATGGGAAATTTGTCTTAGGTTTTTTACATTAAATATCTTAATACTTCGCAGTTAATATGTATTTTTAGTGATATGTACATTTTAAATGACAATGAGTATTTCAAAACTAAACTTTTCATAAACAAGTAATATATGTATTTTACTTGTTTACTTTTTATCTCCATTTTCTTATGGGTAAAATAAAGTGCAATATGGCAGGACCGTAAATGTCATGATGATGGTTGGTTTATCAAATATTTCATAACTATCATAGACAAAAAAGGAACTTTTAATTGATAGTGAGAGTAGCGTCATCTGGTGTTGCTTTTATAAACCACCCGAAAATACCTACTGGAAAACTGCTCATTGTGCACTACTTTTTGATCTGTTGTTACACTCGAATTTTGGATTAACGCCATAAGTAACCGTTTTTGGCGGTAATTCAAATTTCGAGTACAAAAGCAGACCCAAAAGTTAAATAAAAGTATTAAATAAATAGTACCTAGGTATAAGTGATTTTCAAGAGGCTGCAGCTTCGAAATTGTTTAAAAGATCCGGTTTAGTAGCTAACAATGTGGTTTTCACGTGTGAAAAATCCGCTAGATGGCGTACTGTTGAACTGAGGTCCAACATCAACCGCATTGGTTGTTTAGTTTGTCAAATTGACATTTTGACAGATCACGTTTAAAAATAACCAATCACATTGTATAAGAACCTCACTCCTATAGTACTCCATCTAGCGGATTTTTCGACCCTCATTTAAATTAATTGGCGTCGCTAGTGTGCCCTACCTGTCACCTTAACAGATGAACAGATAATTGTTCTATCTAATGTTCCAGTATTTTTGCATGTGTATCAATAACGTATTAGCTATCTATCTAAAGAAGAAAGGCGATTTCTCTCGTCAAGTCAACTAAAAAAAGATGGACGCCGACAAAATGGACGCAAATGGCGAACCGAAAACGGACGTATTGGACAAGGAGCAGACGTTGAGCTTCGTTGAGGACTACCGGATGCAGCAGCTGCTCTGGGACCCCAATCTAATAGACTACATGAACAAAGGTCATTCATGTTTTGTGTGTATGCATTCCAAAACGCGGTCTCCACTCAAGGACTTTACGGCTCCAACGGCTGTCAGTTCTGCGGCTAATATGACCAGCCCACTGCCACTTCAGTTTGCTAATTCGGTGGGCTATGTCGGTGACTCTGGTTCTCTGTCGGATTACATCATTTCTGATGCGGTCCTTCAGAGATACTCCGAGCATAGCCCTTTCCATAAGCTCGGTAAGCGTAGTGTAGGACGCCTGCGACAAGATGGGATGATGACATTCGAAGGCTGGCTGGTGTGGGCTGGATGAGAGTGGCCGAAAATCGGGAGCAGTGGCGTGCATTAGGGGAGACCTATGTCCAGCAGTGGACGAGTATGGGTTGCTGATGATGATGATGATTCCAAAACGGCCATGTTTTTGATAACATCTAAAAGTAAGTATCAGCCTATATACTGATCACAATCCCGAGCTATGTTCAGCTCGGGTTTGTGATCACCAAGCATTAAGCAAGCGTGGTGATTAAGCCTAATTCCATCATAGCAGCGAAGACTTGATTTCTATGATGGAGGCCTTCGCCCTGCAGTGGGACAGTTATATTTTAGGCTGATACATACTTTTAAGTATTTATATGCTTTTTTGTATATGTATTTATGAAACTCCTGAAAATCAATACAGCTCTTCAGATCAGAAGTGAAATAAACATTTGTTCCTTTGAAATCAAGTCTTTATTAGTGTCAAATTCGTAACATATCTTTGCTCGACCCGGGAATTGAACGAAATCACGGCCTGGTACTTTATCCATTAGACCAAGTAATAATATCCTCCAACCGATTACGGCTACGGCGGCTAATCTCAATGATCAGCCACGTACTCAAGCTCTTCTGTGCCTGTCAGCCTCATTTTTGGATTTCACGGCCGCTTACCATCAGGCGGAGTGAGGTCATCCTGATTGGCCTTTCTATAAAAAAAAAAAAAAAACGTACGCCGGATATATTATGGTGCCCAAGTGTGTGCGCAAACACAAGTGCACTATTTATTCCCTTGCCCTCATATTCCGATAGGACACTGCTGTGACACGACCGGAGAGGGATCGCAGGACCAACAGCTTAAGGTGACGGGTAGGGCACACTAGCGACACCAATCGATTTTAATTTTTAGCTAATAAACCGGACCTATTTTAAACAACCTCTCGTTAAACATTTATACTATTTACTAAATAACCATGCACAAATGTTGGGTCCGTTTTTGTACAGTCAACTCCAAAAATAGGTATACACTTTAGGACCTTGTCACGATACTTACCTATAAGAAAGTAGAGGTCTACTTTCCTATATTATATATTGTGACAACGTCCTACAGTGTATACATATTTTTGGAGTTGACTGTACGCGAAAAGAAAAATTTTTCGCATACGCGTTGGATTCAACATTTTTTCACGGTTATTTGATAAATAGATAGTATAAGTGTTTGCCGAGAAGTTGTAACCCCGAAATTAAAATAGATCCGGTTTAGTAGCTAATAATTTAAATCGATTGACGTCGCTAGTGTGCCTTACCCGTCAACTTAACGTGCTTTCCGGGGCACGGGGGTACAAGACCGCCAACTTCCAGACTCCGGGCTGCCACTAAGAATTTCTTACCGAAAACTTAGGTTTAATGTTAAATATTGATGATACAAATTAATGTTTTTATTATTTTTTTGGTCTATTATTATCTTGTAATGGCGTGCGTAAAGTGACGTTTTTTTATCTTTGATTTTAGGGAAAAGAAACTACGCGCTGGCAACACTGGGAAAGATACACAACATGGACGTCAAAGCGGTGAAGAATAAAATCAAGAATTTGAGGTCGTACTTCTTGAAAGAACATCAGAAGGTTGATAAACTTTATAATAAAGGTGACGGGTAGGGCACACTAGCGACGCCAATCGATTTTAATTTTTATCTACTAAACCGGGTCTATTTTACACAATTTCGGGGTTACAATTTCTCACCAAGGGCACATACTATTTATTAAATAACCATGCACAAATGTTGAGTCCAACGCGTACGCGAAAAATTGATTCAAGCCTAAAGCGGCCACTTTTGTCAAATTCACTTTTGTCAAAAATCAATTTTTCGCGTACAAAAACGGACCCGACATGTGTGCATTGGTATTTAATAAATAGTATAAGTGTTTGCTGAGAAGTTGTAACCCCGATCTGGTTTAAAATAGATCCGGTTTAGTAGCTAAAAATTAAAATCGATTGGCGTCGCTATTGTGCCCTACCTTAAGTCTGTGAAATTGTCAATTTTGGTGGTAATCCAAAATTCGAGTGCATAAGCAGACCAAACAGTCAGCTATAAGTATTAAATAATTAGTATAGGTGTTTGCCGATAGACTGGAACCCTTAAAGTGACGGGTAGGGCACACTAGCGACGCCAATCGATTTTATTTTTTAGCTACTCAACCGGATCTATTTGAAACAATTTCGGGGTTACAACCTCTCGGCAAACACTTAGGTATACTATTTATTAAATAACCATGCACAAATGCGGACCCAAAACTTGCACGCGAAAAATTGATTCACGCTAAAAGTGGCCGCTTTTGGCGGTAATCAATTTTTTTTCGCGTACAAAAACGAACCCCAAATTTATGCATGGTTATTTAATAAATAGTATAACAGTTTGCCGTGTGGTCCCCGGCAGAGTAGAATAGGCCATCCTCATCCTTACCGAGGTGTCGTAAAAGGCGACTAAGGTAAAGCTGCTGGCATGATCATCAGCACCCAGAGAAGGAAAACTCTGCATTTATATCAAAACCCTCGCCAACCCGTCTGCCAAGCGTGGTGAGTATGGCAACTACCCCTCATGTGATTGAGGGAGGCCCGTGCCCCAGTAGTGGGGACTTAAATTGGCTGATGATGATGATGATAACAGTTTGCCGAGAGGTTGTAACTCCGAAATAGTTTAAAATAGATCCGGTTCAGTAGCTAACAATTAAAAACGAATGGTGTCGCTAGTTAGGGCTACCCGTCGCCTAAAATAGAATTTAAAACGGACCTGGTCAACAACTGGAACAAGTTTTTATTAGTGTTAAATACGAAACATACCTTTGCTCGACCCGGGAATTGAACGAAATCACAGCCTAGTACTTAAACCACTAGACCAACGGGGCGATAACACCTAGCCGCAATATATAATAATATTCTCCAACCGATTAAGGCTACGGCGGCCAATCTCAACGATCAGCCACGTACGCAGGATATATTATGGTGCCCAAGTGTGTGCGCAAACACAAGTGCACTATTTATTCCCTTGCCCTCTAATTCCGATGGGACACTACTGTGACACGACCGGAGAGGGATCGCAGGACCAACAGCTTAACGTGCACGGGGGTACTAGAACGCCAACTTTCAGACTCCGGGCTGGCAATAAAAATTTCTTACCGAAAATTTGGGTACAAATTTTTTGGCTCGACCCGGGGATCGAACCCGGGACCTCTTGCGCAGCCGTCGCTTTAAAGTGCGACCCACTAACCACTGCGCCACCGAGGCAGTCGAGGCCTTTTGGTTACTAGTGATCTAAAGTAACAACGACCCGTTTGGAACAGTGGTAGTGAACGTCGCCTCTGGTGCAAGGTTTGCGGGTTCGATCCTCGCACAGTACAAACATTTGTGAACATGAACATGTCTGTTTGTATTGGTCTGGGTGTTTTCTATGTATGTAGTCATCATCATCATCAGCCCATTTAAGTCCCCACTGCTGGCCCAAGCAGCATCACTAGCTGTATAAAAGCTCTATTAAAGTTCCTTTGTACTCTTAATGCTGTATTTCTTGGCTGCACAAAGGCGGTATAAGCGCTTATAAAGCCTTCATACCCCTCAAATTGGCACAAATTATACAGTATTTTGCGTTATATTAGCTGTACAGTAGCTGCATAAGCATAAAATAAGCTGCATGATAGCTGTTTTGCGGCTGTACTATGGTGTACGAGGAAACCAATATACTCCAATTACTACATTGTAACTCATTTGTTAAGCTTTACGTTGTAAAAAGTCTGTTGAACAGAGTTGCAAAAGAATTAATACGACACAGAAGATGATAAACTTTAATGATGGCGTTTATATCAGTATTAATGATCAAAGTGACATTTATTATAAACGCTTTGTGTTTAAATATTTGGAGATTCGATAGGCGCAGGATACAGTGCATTATCGTGCAAAAATAAATTTATTGTGAACATGTGTATGTTTTGTGATAAGAAATAAACGCGCCAGCAAAATAACCAAGGAAAAGATATTAAATAAGGTAAGTAAATATGGTTTTTATAGGTCATAATTTAAAAATGTTTGAATTGATGGACGTAGAGCCTCATTGGTGCATAAAAGGTTATTGGATAAACTGAAAATATTGATAAACATAAAAAGATTAGTCTAATTTTTATGTACTCATGTTAGTAATCTTCGATTTGTAATTGTTAAAATGGCGACAATTTGCTAAGCAGCCTAAATTCTATTTTTATGGTCGTGTAGCTTCAATAGCTGTACTATGTAGGTAATGGATACTAGTAGTCAGATTTTAGCGGTTGATGGGCTGTATAAACGAATAAATTTACTATTAATGTAGCATAGCAGTGTTTCGAACATAACCTGTAACTTTTTTAGGGATATGTAATATTAAGTGAAAAACCAAAATGCACTTAGAGATCACTTCACGTCTTCGAAAATAAAGTACTAAAGTTATTTTTTTAGAAATTTCAAAGCAATCATACTTGTGCACAAACATACTAGGTACAATAAAACTGTAGAGTATGCATGTTTATGTGCACGTGGCTGCGTTCCCCGCCCTAGCCAATCCGCGCTCCTCTGCTGCTGCTCCGCGCTGTAAATTACATAATAATGTTAGGCCATAGAGTCAAAAATGATTGAGGCAAAAAAAAAACGCTTGTTATAAGAAAACCCTTTTATAGTACATAAGTACATATATTATTTAATTTTACGAAAAATGCCGTTCAAGATTGTGGAGACAGTGGAGAAAGGGAAAAGTTTACTCTTCATTCTACCCAGTTTATGGGAAACAAATGGCATTTTGAAATGGCCAAAAAAATGACCAAAAACGGCCAAAAAGCAATTTTAGAGGTTTCGCACAGAGCCATATTTGATCATCCAGCGACTAAGGCTCGCTGACAAGCGGCGTTTGGTTCGACATCGGCGTGCTTTATACCTATTCTATTTGAATATTTTGTTTGAAATGTTTGCAGTCCGTATTACGTTACGACTTATATATATTTTTATTTTGATTACATTTCATGATGTTTTTGATAATATAGAATTTATGTTGATTATGGTTTGTTTCAGGTTTTTAAGAAACCAACTCTACCAACTCTACCATCCACTTCATCAGCTTCAACCAAAATACCCGAACCCTTACATCCCGATTTGGACGCTTCAACTGCAGCGGAGTATATTGTTCAATACGTCGTGAATGAACCAGATGTAGAAACAAATTCGGGCAGCATGGTAACCTTGCAGAATAATGATGGTAATCAGACTATTCAGGATCTACAAGAAATCTTGCAAAATCAATATAATATGGAACAAAATATTTTTTCAAGTCTGTGTTAGAAATTCTGGCAAGAGAAAACTAAACAAGAACGAAAGAGCCTCTACAAAAAGAATAAGGAAAAAAAACTGTTTCAATATAGTTTGTAGGCCCCTTAGTGAAAGTTGTTTATACTCATGGTCCTCCTGAAAAACGGAACCTAATACTTAAATGTCACGGTTTACAGATAATATATGTAGAAAATTACTGTGCACAGAGTATTGCAATTGTATTTGTATGACTCTATCAGCCAAAAGTGATAAAAATAAAAAATCTATATTAATTAAAAATAATTTTATTTATCTTTATCTAAACTGTGTGCAAAAGGGGTATAAAATATAATTGGTTTTTATGTTCTATACATACTAGTTTCATTTTTACATCATCAGGATTAACACACAATATTTTATACGGAACCTTTTTCATTACATGTCGACGGTATTGACACTTGACTGTAGGTGATCTGATCTGTTGAAATATCTCCATGTTCCTCGGCAGTAATTTCATTTTGTTGATAATTTGTAATATTTAAATATTCGTGTTCAATCTTTCTTCTAATAGCACCAAATCTTTTTCGCTTTTTCCACATATTTATACAACATACAATGCACAATCATTCAAAATGCCGACTCTGTCACTTATACAGATTAAGGCTGTACTATAGGCGTCATTAATTTTTATTGCTGTTTATTACTCTCAAAGAGAGATATTAGACAGCTATCGTCAGTAAAAGGGTGTACAATTATACCATAAAAAGTAGCTGTAGAAGAGAGTTTGCCTGTTTCATAATACAGAAATAAGATTTGTGGACCACCATAATACAGCTCTAAGCTGTATTAAGTAAGTGACGGTATGCAAAATTCAGCTATTGTACAGCTTTAATACTAAAATGAGGATTAAAGCGTTACAGAAAACTTAAAGCTGTACATGACAGTTATCAAACACTGATTTAGAACTTTAAGCGTACTTTGACTCCTTAATACAGACTTAATACAGTGAGAGCTGAATGATTACTCCTAAACCGACATTATAACACTACAATGTCTTTTCAACGTTCTTATGCAGCTGTAAAATAGCGTTAAGTGATATATTGGCTGCTTTTTAGGTGTTTATTATGCTTGGTTGCTGCTTGGGGGGGCAGAGGCCTCCCAAGTAACACAGGATGCATTATTAATTAAATAATAGTGAATTTATTAGGACTTGAGGTCCGTATAAACTCTTATATAAATTCACCGAGCGTCTTAAGGCTTTATATCGGCGCCTGAAAACTATTATAATGCTTTCCACTGTATACCGATTGGATAATAGCATATTAGAATGTTTTTGTAAATCTTGTAGTTTTAGTGCAGCAAGTCACAACACAAATAAACAGCTTTCAGATATTTCAGTGCATCTGGTTTCATAATAGCATGTTTAAGTAATAAATATATGCTTAATGCTACTTAGTAGCAAAAACGTGAACAATAATAATGTTAAGTATTATCCTATGTACAGCTTTTAGCTATTTTTAGTGCCTTTGGGTTTATAATAGCATTATTCGTAACAAGATGATGCATAACTCTGCATAATAGCAAAACCTTATACCTTTATAATGCAAAGTAATGCCTCTATACTTCTTTAAGCTGTTTTTAAAGCCATTTGTTGTGTAAATGTATTTTAAGTGGTAAGTAAATGCTTTGAGCTGCCAAAAAGTACAAACATTAATCAAAATAGTGCTTGCAATAATAAAAAAGGAAATTGTGCTCATTGTACAGCTAACAGCTTAATAATCAGATACACGTGAGTAATTTACTATGGAGCAATGATGTACTGTGGTGCGTGAGGCTGTCTGTATCTGCAGCATATATATTTCAAAACGTTGAAGAAATCGTTCAAAACAAAAGTGAGAACAGGGGGAATCAAGCGAAAAATATCAAAGGAATATGCAAGAATTATGTCTTTGAATCCGATCAATGCAGAACAAAAAGCATCGTGTCAAGTGAGTTTTGGCAATATAACAGAAAGTTCCGTAGGTCATATAGAATCTGCAAATGGACACGATTCGAAATCACTGTGCTTAGAAAATAATATTGAGAATAAAAATATTCAACAAAAATGTGTAAATTCCTGCCCACTTGATTTTGCTGAAAATGTGAGACCTGAGACTTCTGACGAAGAAGATGACAAAGATATGGATAAATATGTGATATGTTCTTCGTTTCGTGAAAATATACGAAGATGGGCTATTGAAAGGAATATTAATCATATAGCTATAAAAGATCTCGCGAAAATTATGAATGGGTTGATTCCGGAAATAGAAGTATTTTAAACTTCCGAGAACTATTTTAAAAACACCCAGAATTGTCAATATAAAAAAAAATTGAAGGCGGTGAATATTGGAAAACTGGGCAGATGTTCCAGGAAATATATCTTTAAATTTAAATTTTGACGGTTTGCCAATTTACAAAAGCTCCAAAAAGGAATTTTGGCCAATACTCTGTAACATTTCTGAAAATCCTGACATTAAACCTTTAGTGGTTGGAATATACTACGGTATTGGAAAACCGAAAAATTTAACAGCTTATTTGGAAGACTTTGTCACTGAAATTGGTCGTTTATTAGAAGAGGGAATTCTTTTAAAAGTGTCTGCTAAGAAAGTTACAGTAAAGATCAGATGTTTTGTTTGTGATTCACCTGCCAGAGCTTTCATAAAAGTTAATAATATGTCTATAATTTTCTATATGTTGTTAAACTTCCCGGTACACCATTATATTCTACTTACCATTGAAACTGTTGGCTTATTCTCAAATCCATCATTCGATTCGTTTAATACGTAAGCACGTTGCGACGGATTTGTGGATAAGTCTACCATAACAATCATCAAATTTATATAATTATACTATTTTTATTTTTCAGGTGTTTGTAACTTTAATGGAAAACACGGCTGTATGAAGTGTGTTACTGTAGGTGAATATTCTCACAATTCACACACTGTCACTTTTCCTGACACAAGTTGTTCCGAGAGAACAAACGATGGTTTTCGAAATAAGATTTATGGGGCACACCATAAGAATGATTCTCCATTGCTTAATCTTCCAATAGATCTGGTAAAGGATTTCCCTGTTGGTGATTGCATTGCATTGCACTGCATTTAATTGACCTAAGAATCATGAAGAGGCTACTAATTGGATGGCGTGATGGTAATTTCGGCAAATTTTTAACTAAATGGCGTGCTAAAGATTTTGAATTAGTAACAAATTTCTTATGCAAATGCAAGTTACCATCTGAAATTCATCGAGCAGTGCGAGGTCTAGACTATCTGGCCTTTTGGAAAGGATCTGAATATAGAACTTTTTTGTTCTATCTTAGTATTATCATATTGCCAGATGTACTTACAAGCGAGGTATTTTCACACTTTCCAAAGTTGTACTGTGGGTTTACAATTTGTTCGACAGAATGTTATCAGCATTTGCTGCCATTAGCTAAAGAACTACTTGAAGATTTTGTCAAGCATTACAAAGACTTTTATGGAACTGACTATGTTACTAGTAACGTGCACAATTTAATCAACGTAACTGCTGAAGTTGAACGATTTGGACCTTTATACTCTTTCAGTGCTTATCCTTTCGAGAATGAGCTATATAGTATTAAAAGATTACTAAGAAGTGGAAAGGATCCGCTATCGCAAATAGCAAACAAAATAATTGAATGCACTACAGAACTTAACGTTATAAATCATGAGTTAAGTGAGAAACTAGACTATCCGTATCTAAAGGCAGGTAGAAATAATTGCAATGCACTTTATTTAAAAAAATTTAAAGTCTCAATTATAAAAGATAGATATGTATTGACCACTGTCAAAGACATACTTGAAATCAAAGATATAGTTCAAGAACCTAATGGAATTTGTATAAATGGCATAAAATTAAGTAAAAAAGTTAATGTGTTTACGTATCCCATAAAATCTTCACATTGACATATTTATAAAGTAAGAAATGAAGATGGTACATTAGTACCATCTTCATTTCTTACTTCTAGGACTATATTATCATATCTATTAAGATATGATAATATAGTCCTTGATCCTAAAGACCTATAATGTAAATTAGTATGTTTGCATCATCGTGAATATTTATATTTTATACCACTTTTGCATACGTACCAATAAAAAACGTTATCTCAATTACATAAGCTTTTTATTTATGTAGATACCTATATCTATAACAATTTTTTTTGCATACTTTCCTAAGCAGAAAGAAAGAGAAACACAAATTAAGGTACCTAAGTATATTCTATCTTCTTCGATTAAGATTTTAACTAAGGAAAACAAATCTTAAGTCACCAGTGGTTAGTGTGTAAGTTGTGTGTATGTTTTATGAAAAAGTGTAATGTTTTATTGAAGTTAAACAAAACGTAATGGTTATTACGTTTTGTTTAACTTCAATAAAACATTACACTTTTTCATAAAACATACACACACACACATAAATACAGGCCAGAATCATAACCATAATTAATATTTAAATTAAAAAAAAACATTGATTAATAATATATTTTAAAACAAAAAACATAATATTTCTTAAAACAAACATGTATATTTCACCATTTAGACAAAAATAACCCTGCATGTAGAAACTTAATTTTTATTTAAATTCTATATCAAATATTATTTTAAAACTAAAAACCAGAAACATAATTCTCAAAACATAAAAAAAAAAAGTTTAAATAATCGTCCGATGAATAACACAAACTACCTTCGACATTATCACTCATGTCCATAGGATAAAATAATGGCCCTTTTTATAATTGACTAGATTATTTTTAACTTATAATGAAGCACGATACGCGTGAGCACAACCGCTACCCATGTGAGTCGCTCACAACTGGATTGATTGAATTGACAAAATCAATTCCAATGCGGTATACTCTGCGCGTGCGAGTGCGACAGCGTGATACTTATGTGAGATAGATACAGCGTAAATACGCCCAACGAAAATAACCTGTCACTGGTATTTCCGACAAATTTGTACAAATATAGGCTGATAATAATCACTATAATTAGTCTTCAGGGGTAGGTCTGTGTACAGTCACGTACAACCTGTGCGGATAAAGAATGGGATCAGAAATGGCGGTGCATCTATTCACTTCTCGCTCGCACACTATTTGCGTTTACACTCGTGGGTGTGCGAGCGAGAAGTAAATAGATGCGCCGCCATTTCTGATCCCATTCTTTATCCGCATAGGTTGTACCAATCCTAGAAGAAAAAACTTATGCACTTTTTTTGTTGAGAGCCTTAGATAATAATGATGTATTATTATTATGTGATGTAGATATATAATTTGTTCGCATTTTTACTTATACAAAACTATGAAATGGGTTTTATTATTTTGCCTAATATCCCCAAAATTGCATTAAAAATGGCATTATTTTAGTAGACATCAAGTTAACTGGCATACCAGTGAACCCATATAAAACTACTCAATAGACGATTGCACTGCAGTGGTTCATTAAAATTCTAATCTTTAGCCCCTGGCTTAATAATTGTTCACGTGTGACTATCTATTCTGCTAGCGGCATTAATTAGAGTTTAAAAAAGCTCACCGGCCTGCTATAGATTCGACACCATTTTGTAATTATTTTATAACCTTAAAATATTATCATTTGGACTTATTATAAAGTAATAAACGTACCTATTTAAAAGTTATATCTCAATTTGATACTGTCCAAATAATACTTTTATGTTAATTTATGCAAAATTCGCTCTATACTAGAAATACACAATTTGGTTTGCTTCAGCATACATATCTGTAAACAATATTATACATTAAAATCGCTAAATATCCCAGGCGCGTCAAAATTTCCAATGAAACTAATATAGATATTTACAGTAAACTACATTGCGCAGTAATATTTGAAGGTAATAATCAACGAAAAGGTCAAAAACTTAACTTAGTACTCGGTACTATAAATTCTGCATTTTTGTTACTCACTCAGTTTTGTGTTTTCATCACGGATAAATAAAATAAATCACACCAGTGTATATTATTAAAACATTTAAGTACCGCATATTAGAGTGTATATTATTAAAACATTTAAGTACCGCATATTAGAGGCGATTTTGCATTGACACAGGGTTTATTTTAAATGCTAACTGTGAACACTTAAACAGCTTTAATAATTCTTTTAGCACTTTCTAATGTTATTTTAATGCTTTTATAATGCAATTAACATCTTCATTGTCAATTTATTGCTAGCTTAATGCTTTTCTAATGCGGATAGCGACTTTATTGACGTAATAATGCTTCTCTAGTGCGATTGACACTTTTTATACCATAATAATACTGAAATAATGTGCCTGTAATGCAATTAAACAAGCTTTGTGAATCTATTTAAGATTAAAAGCTGTTTAATTTGTGCCCAAATCAGCATTACAGTAACCGTATAAACGTTTGTAATGCCACTATAATGTGAACATAAAATGCGAAAACCATACAGAAATGCTGTAAACGGGCCAATATACTGCTTTGATGTGTTACTTGGGCTTCCTCAATCACATGAGGGGTATTTGCCATACTCACCACGCTTGGCAGACGGGTTGGCGAGGGTTTTGATATAAATGCAGAGTTTTCCTTCTCTGGGTGCTGATGATCATGCCAGCAGCTTTACCTTAGTCGCCTTTTACGACACCTCGGTAAGAGTGAGGGTGGCCTATTCTACTCTGCCGGAGACCACACGGCCTATATAACGGTATATAAGTATGTATTTACAAAAGAAAAGTATTATATGTATATACAGAGTGTATCTACTCGTGTGAACATTTACATCCCTTTAAGACGATACTGCGATCGCACTAGCGCCGCCTATCGATTCGTATTAATTGTGACGAATATAGGATATTGTTGCAAAAATGGGCAATGAGATTCTAAAAAAAAGTATTTGTGATTTGTTAAGATATATCTGGCACAAATTATCCCTCTACAAGTAACTTAATTTTTGATTTCCACCTAAAGTGGCCACTTTTAGCAATTCTCAAAAATTTGCTTACTTCTAAAGAGATATTTTGTGCCAGATATATCTTGAAAAATCACAAATACTTCTTTCTAGAATCTCATTGCAACAATATCCTATATTCGTGACAAGTAAACCGGATCTGTTTTAAACAATTTCGGGGTTACAACCTCTCGGCAAACACTTACAGTGTTTATTAAACACCCATGCACAAATGTTGGACGTACAAAAACGACGTGAAAAATTGATTCACGCCAAAAGTGGCCGCTTTGTTTGCCGAGAGGTTGTAACCCCGAAATTGTATAGGCGGCGCTTATGAGATCGCAGTGTCGCCTTAACCACGTGTTCTATCAACCATTTGAACAACATTTATTCTATGACTTTTGGAAATTCGCATAAAAAAAATCAAATTTTCATACAAAGTCGGTCACGCGACTTGGTCAATTGGTAGGGGGAGTCGAAAAAATTTTCGACGAATTTCGAAAAGTCGTAGAACAAATGTTGCTCAGAATGGTTGGTAGAACACGTGGTTAAAGTGGTCCATGGGTGTTGGAATTGCTTACCATCAGATGATCCGTCTGCTCGTCTGCCACCTCTCATATGTAAAAAAAAATCAATGTATGCGATGTTGTGAAATATATATATTTATTTATTTATAAAAGCAATAATTGGCTGGTACAGGTCATCAGTAAGAGAAAAGAGTTGGAGGACGACTCGTACCAATCAAATTGGTTCGCATACAAGGCCATGCTGTTCGTGCTGGACGCTGTGCCCAAGGAGACCAGGGAGACAGGGGACACCTTGAGCGAGGTTCATGTAAGTACAGACAGCATGTTCATGCACACAAATGTTTGTACTGTGCGGGGATCGAACCCATTATCATTATGTTTAAAAACATATTTTATATTACTTTCTTCTGTTTGTATCAAATTAGTATCACCAATTTCATTTAAGGAAAATAAATACGACTACATTTTTCAAAAGTCTAACGCAATCATGCGAAATAAAGTATTATCGCAAGTAATTTATTTTTCTCATAAAGTATAGAGTACAATCACCTGAAATAAAGTACCCCTAGTGGCTGATGGTTTTTCTTATTGTTTAACGTATTAAAGTTAAAGACTTCCTATAATAAGAGCCTCCATCTCGGTCGATCTTGCGCCCCTTCATGCTAGTTATCCACCAAGAGTCCGCGCAAATCCTTACAAACGTTTTTTTATGTAATAGGAGGCAGACAAGCAGACGATCAAATGATGGTTAGCGATTGCCGCCGCCCATGGACACCCGCGACAACAGTAGAGTCACAAGTGCGCTGCCAACGTTTTAACCCCCCTTTCTTCCGAATTAAGCCTCCGGTACCCTCACTCACGCAGCGAATTGCAGCATAGTGCTGCTACACGCTGGTTTTATGTGAGGCTGTGGTATCACTCCGGTCGAGCCGGCCCGTGGCTCTCACGGTCACGGTGACATGAATGAAAATTCATAAATAATTACTAATCTTTACTTCCTCGTATGGAAAACAAGAAAAACAAAGATACCACAAACACCCAGACACAGCACAATTATCTGTTCCATTAACAAACTTTTTGGTTGGTGAATCGAACTAGCGACCCTTGCGTCTCAACCGGCGCGTTCAAACCCTGCTCTACACGGGTCGGATTAATCCAAATTTCGAGTGTAAAAACAGATAAAAAAGTAATGCACAATTATTAAAGAAACAGTAGTTATAAACGTTTCCTTAGAGACTGGAACTCCGAAATTGTTAAAATGGATTACGCTTTCGTCGTCAGCCCATTTAAGTCCCAACTGCTGGGGCACGGGCCTCCCTCAATCAAATGAGGGGTAATTGCCATACTCACCACGCTTTGCAGACGGGTTGGCGAGGGTTTTGATATAAATGCAGAGTTTTCCTTCTCTGGGTGCTGATGATCATGCCAGCAGCTTTACCTTAGTCGCCTTTTACGACACCACGGTAAGAGTGAGGGTGGCCTATTCTACTCTGCCGGGACCACACGGCATAGGCATAGATTACGCTTTTGTAGCTTACAATTTAAATCGATTGACGTCGCTACTTAGGGGTATCCGTCGTCTTGATTTAGAAATCAGAATATTCTTTTGATGTGGTTCACTTTTTTTTTCAGAAAAGTGACGCAATCGAGAGCTCGGAGCCACGTTTAACGAGAAGTCAAAAAGAAGCCAAACTCATAGAGCAAACCATGGAGAAAGCGGCTCAGGACCAGAAGTTAAGCGATAATAATGCCTTGGTAAGTCATCCATCATTGGGCACCTTTAAAATACATTTAAGGTGACGGGTAGGGCACACTAGCGACGCCATTCGATTTTAATTTTTAGCTACTAAACCGGATCTATTTTAAACAATTTCGGGGTTACAACCTCTCGGCAAACAAAGCGGCCACTTTTGGCGTGAATCAATTTTTCGCGTACAAAAACGGACCCAACATTTGTGCATGGGTATTTAATAAATACTGTTTAAAACAGATCCGGTTTAGTAGCTAAAAATTAAAATCGATTGGCGTCGCTAGTGCGCCCTACCCGTCACCTTAACCCCCAATTTGGCCTCCGGTACTCTTACTCACTCAGCGGAACATAGCGCTGCCAATGATAATATAATCAAATCACTATACATATAGCGCTGCATAACAATGTCTGTGAGGCCGAGGCATCACCACAGTATAAATAACCGGTATAATGAACCGGCCCGTTCATGCCGAAGTGTGGCTCTCCCACTTGCAACGCAACGCCCACGGCAAAAAGCTCAAGTGTTGTCATATCATGATGATTATTATAGAAATAAGTAGGATTAGGAGAAAATAAATAGGTATAGTTCAATGTTTGAAATCAAAATTTTATTTCATAACGAAATGCCAAAAATCTAAAATTTAAAAACCCTTCCGGCCATCGTGCATTTGAAATTTATCACAATAAATATATTCTGCTACACAAGCCCTTTTATATGATACCCATATTGTGGGAGTTGTGTTAAAACATACAATCCATATCTTTGTGACGGCGGCCATCTTGGATCGATTATTATCCAACGTAGCTAAGAACACTCCCCCATTATTCATCTTTCAAACAAAAAAAAACAAAATCACAAATTTGTGCCATATAGTAACAAAAATGTGTGCCATCACATTACCTATT
Source organism: Marasmia exigua (assembly GCA_019059595.1). Taxonomy (NCBI): domain Eukaryota; kingdom Metazoa; phylum Arthropoda; class Insecta; order Lepidoptera; family Crambidae; genus Marasmia; species Marasmia exigua. The sequence continues at coordinate 10,801,909 of CM032490.1, read as the reverse complement.
AAAAATACAAGCCATATCTGATAATATTAGATATCTGTCTGCTCAAACTAAAATGTACTAATATATATTCATTTCACCATAGAACTATAACTATTACTTATAAATACAATAAACTTACCAGAAATGGGGTCTGTTTTTTGCTCCGCATTTTGCATTGCCTGATAAGCATATATGTGTTTTAGTTTAAGATGGTGTTTCAAATTTGAGACCGTAGTTTTAAACGAAAGTAACTTGTTACAGTATTTGCATTCCGCCTTCTTTTCAACATTGTCCACGCTAATGAAATGCTCCCAGAATTGCCCTTTTTTAACCATCTTTTCTAACCCCATTTGTATGCTAACCTGAAAATACCTACTTATTTAGTTACAAAATTGAATTTATAAACTTTAACGGAAACTAACACGAAATAGCACAATATATCGCGTAGGTATTTCTAACTTATTAATATTATATTATTAATATTTATAACGAACACAGCACAACGATAGCGGCGAGATCGACTGACAACTAACATGGACGCTACGGAACATTATATTAGTAATGTGAAAGAGACGGCTGATATTATATTACCTACTATGCTATCTCAGGCTTACCGCGCCATCTTGCGAGTTTTGAATTAACCACTTCCTTTAGTTTATGTGCTCTTTACAAACTGACGCAGTGTACAATAGATGGCGCTGTTATACTGTTTGTTGTTTCCTGGCCACGTTCCATAGAATTAGGATGCCGCCCTTCATACATTCTGTGCTGTGTTTTGCTGCGTGAGTGAGGGTACCGGAGGCCCAATTTATAATTATTTATTAATTTAATTATACAGGTCCTCAAACCTAATTACGAACAGTTAGGCAAATACGTGAATTATTTGAGAAAAATGTGTTGATATTATAGTACTACGAAGATCCAGCAGTGTCATTCACAGAAGGACTGTCCAATCCGGAAGAAAGGGGGGTTTAAAGGTTGGCAGCGCACTTGTGACTGCACTGGTGTTGCGAGTGTCTACGAGCGAACCGTCTGTTCATCTGCCATCTATCACAAAAATAAAAACTAATTCAATGCCTCATTCTGACATGAGCGGTTGCAAAGTCAACTAGCCCAAAAAATTTAAAAATTGTGGTGAATTAAGTAAATATATTTTGTAGTGCCTACTACACCACAATCTGTCACACGTTTCTCAATTGATATTGGACCAAACGTGTGTGGCATTGAGGCGGAATTCAACTGAAAAAAAAAACAGTTCTTTACACAATGATTTGTGATATCGGAGAAAAATATTTGCAATTTTCTAGTTTTTTATGTGATAGGTGGCAAGCGAGCAGACGGATCCCCACGGTCAGTTAAGATATATATTTTGTATATGTTACTTTTAATATCTCTCCTGTCGATTCCCTCACTGCTGAGGACCGTGACTCCTTCCGATTTTGTCGACCAGCTGTCGCCATCGGCTGCGCTCCGACGCTCGGTGCAGGGCAGTGCTTATCGGGATCTCGAGCTGTTTCGCTATCTCGTCTGACCACCGCTGGGGACTACGGCCTCTCGGTCTTCTTCGGTTACTTTTAATAATAATCACGAATTTGCTAATCCTGCGAAGCTCACGTTTACAAGATTGATTTTCTTAAAAATATAAGAATGACTTCCTTGAGAACACTTTAGGAGATTTATCGTAAATATCTTAAAAATACATATTTAACAAAAAAATGTTTGACCGTCGGAGAGCCACGCTTCGGCATGACCGGCTCGAACGGAGTAATACCACGGCCTCACAGAAAACCAGAGTGAAGCAGCTGTGCTGTGTTTCGCTGCGAGAGTGGGGGTACCGAAGGGGGGTTTAAGGGTTGGCCGCGCACTTGTGACTCCACTGATGTCGCGGGTGTCAATGGGCGGCGGCAATCGCTTACCATCAGGCGATCAGTCTAATCGTCTGCCACTTATCACATAAAAAAGTCAATAAATAAAATGGCGGCGCTTGTGAACCAAACGAGCGCTCTCACACGTATGAGTATAAATAAATACCACTTCACAAAGTGGTATTCAATCGAGTTACCGGACAGACATGAGTGGACTGATGGTACGCTCGCTGAGTTCCTGTCTGGGGATATTGTGTGGTACACGGACGGCTCCAGATTAAACAATAGAGCTAGCTTCGGAGTATACGGCGAAAAACCCAAGGCCCAAATATCACAGGGCCTGGGGTTACACGCCACAGTCTTCCAAGCCGAAGTGGCTGCTATAATACGCTGCGTCCAGGAGAATCTGCGACGCGGCTATAAGGGTAAAGATATATATATCCTATCAGACAGTCGAGCGGCTTTAAGGGCACTTGAATCTGCTGAGATTACCTCCAAACTAATAGCGGAGGGAGCACAGATCCTAAACTGTCAGGGCTTTAACAACAGAGTAACCCTTCGCTGGGTACCAGGACACTCCGAAATCGTGGGCAACGAAAAAGCCGACGAGCTAGCAAGGGAGGGGGCCTCATGCCCGTTACAAACCCCGGAACCGGTACTGGGCATACCCAAGTGCACCACCCGACGCAATCTTAAAGAGTGGTCGATCGAACAAAGTAAACAACTATGGCTCAGGTCGACAGGTCAGGCTCACGCCAAGACCTTGATGACAGGATTCTCCAACAAATACTCGCAAGAGGTATTAGCGCTATCTCGCGGACAGTTGAGTATCCTCACAAGAACCATTACTGGTCATTGCAGGCTAAACAAGCACGGTACCAGAACCGGGCTGGCCGGAGATCTCACCTGCAGATTCTGTAAAGCAGAGGACGAGACACCGATGCACGTCCTCTGTCTATGCGATGCCCTCGGGCACCCAAGAAGCCGCACCCTGGGCAGTTACCACATCTGCCCGGAGGATGTTAAGGCTGTGGCTCCTAAGGCCATTATACGGTTTATGCAAACCGTAGGCCTCGGAGACGATCTGTAAGTTGGAGCGGAGGTCACAATAGATCAAATTTGGTCGCAGTGACCACTCGGCAACGAAAGCTCCCCAGAACTTCTAAAAAAAAAGGATACCACGGCCTCACAGAAAATCGGCGTGAAGCAGCATTGAGCAATTTCGGGGTTACAATCTGTTGGCAAACACTTGTACTATTTTTAGGGAGCTAAATCTCTTAACAGTACCCTGCTTGTTTATTTACGAAATATGCGTCTTTGTGAAAAATAATTCAAATTTATACAAAACGCGAATGGAAACGCATAATACAAGAACAAGATACCCCTACAAACTGATGCTAACCACAATAACTACAAAATTGAACAATATGAATAATTATCAAATGTCAGTCAAAATATTCAACAGATTGAGCGATGAGCTGAAGTCTTTACCGTTGGGAATGTTCAAGAGGAGATTGAGAAGCTGGTTGATACAAAACTGTTTGTATTCTGTTAATGATTTTTTTGAATCTTTTAGAAAAGTGTAATTTATTGATTTTTTATGATTGTTTAAATTTTATTATATTAATAGATTATTTTAAAATACTTTAATTTTGCATGTCAGGTTCTGACAAAATGTGTGAAACTCCATTATGTTTTAAGATCATCATGTACCACCTTTTAGGCGAAATAAATATTATTCTATTCTATTCTATTTTATTTATGAAATAACCATGCACAAATGTTGCGTCAAACGCGTACGCGAAAAATTGATTCACGCCAAAAGCGGCCACTTTTGGCGGGATAATCGAGTGCAAAAGCAGACCAAACAGTTAACTATAAGTATTAAATAAATAGTATGGGTGTTTGCCGAGAGATTGTAACCCCAAAATTGTTTAGAATAGATGAGGTTTAGTTGTTAAAAATTAAAATCGATTGGCGTCGCTTGTGTGCCCTACCCGTCATATTAACAGAAATTATTTGTTTCCTTCCTTTCCAGCTTGCAGATGACAAAAAATTTTCAAAGAAGCGTTTCGACGTACCCAGAATCAGGGACGAGTGCGCCATCTTTGGGCAACTCATAGCACACAAACTGCGAAAACTAAGCCCTAGGAACCAGGTCTTAGCCCAACAGAAGATTAGCACAGTCTTTTTTGACTTAGAATTGGTTGAACTTAACGAAACTCCGGGCACCAATGGCAACATCACAAGTGCCACGGTCCCATGTGCCG
>CM032490.1:10773036-10797695 GCA_019059595.1 Marasmia exigua | reverse complement strand
AATAATAACTAACATAATGCTTATATTCATTTGCAAATATTTTAAAGACTTAACTATTTTTTGAGCAATAAATTGATTTTTATTTATTTTCATCATCATCATCATCATCAGCCCATTTAAGTCCCCACTGCTGGGGCACGGGCCTCCCTCAATCACATGAGGGGTAATTGCCATACTCACCACGCTTGGCAGACGGGTTGGCGAGGGTTTTGATATAAATGCAGAGTTTTCCTTCTCTGGGTGCTGATGATCATGCCAGCAGCTTTACCTTTGTCGCCTTTTTACGACACCTCGGTGAGAGTGAGGGTGGCCTATTCTAATCTGCCGGGGACCACACGGCCTTTCCTTTTTATTTACACACTATACCTACCTACAAACATACAGGCACCTGTGTAAGTGCTCCGCTTAAGTCTATAGAGTTACCTTCAACACCACCGTGTACATCAATTGCCGCATACACCGATTGTATGACTGGCCTGGTGCCGTATTTGGAAGAAATCCCTATACACATAGTCACCGAATGCAGACTCCTGTTGTGCAAATGTAGCGTACATATGGGAAAGCACATTTTGAGCCCCAATGAAGCTACGGATCTCAGACCCAAACAATTAATACACTTTCTGTAAAGTGTGGGGTGTGGGACTGATTGTAGCTCAGTGGCGATCACAATAGATCAAACTGGTCACAGTGCCAGTAATATTGTTCTGAAAAGGACCTGCATAGTCACCCGCTTAAAATAATTAAAAAAGACCTATTATTAAAAACTATAATCAAGTAATTTTCCAATTCAAGCTTGTACCCTTAAAATGTTTAAGATTTTCCAAAGAGGTAATGGTTTTAGATTTTAAAACAGGTTCACCAGTAGTAACTTACATACAGTACGACCAAGATCAGAAGGCACTTCAGTGATATGACAGGGGGGCATTGTACAATATTTTTTCTATGGAAAATGTGAAAACAAAATATTCATTCCGACTTTTGCTACATGCCAAATAACCATGGGGTGACATTATGTAATTTGTAACCAGCAATGACCAAAGAGTAATATTTGGCAATGACTCACTATTGCTGGTCAGGTAAGGCCTATATTCAGAGGTGGGTGGATGTGAGCTTTTGTTTCTTGCTGGTGTCTTCTTGGCAGAAAACTACATTCCGAACCCGTGGTAAACATGTTGACATTCATAAGTGTTCTGTATGGACCTAAATTGAATCAAAAATTTTCTTAATTTGAAATGGTTTTATTTTAATCTTGTTTGATATATCAATAAATTAAAATAAAATAATGTATAAATATAAATTTTAGACAGAATGCCGGTTCCGGCAGGTTTGAAGGCATTGTGCGAGGCATACTCGAAGCTGTATCCCGACCAGCCTAACCCCCTACAAGTGACTACGAGGCTCAAATATTGGTTTGTATACTAGGAATAGTGTCAATTTCCTTCAAGTTTCTTTACACAGGTGTCTAGTGTGCCCTTAAAGTAAAGCAAAGCAATTGCAGCCGCCCCTAGATACCCGCTACACCAGTGGAGTCACAAGTGCGCTGCCAACCTTTAAAACCTTTCCCCCAGATTAGAACTCCGGTACCCTCACTCACGCAGCGAAACACCGGCCATACAGAGGCCATGGTATGATCTGGTACTCTGGTCGAGCCGGCCCATTCAAGCCGAAGCGTGGCTCTTTTAGTTTAAAATGACTCCTGTCTAGCTATTCTTAAAGATAAAGATAAAATTACTTGATTCTCATTTAAACTACTTGAGATATCACAACAGGCAAACCCAAAACGCTCCATACAAATGGCGACTGAATTGTGACGTCACAAACAATTATTTTGTATGCATTTCTTTTGAATTTTGTATGGTAGCTATATTAAATGTTTAGTTTATGTCAAGGGTTCCATTTTAATAATTGGTGCTAATTGCATGGGTTATTCAATTGTATAATTATTTTTTAATAATTTCATACTTTTAAAATGGACTTGCCCATGAATCTTTGAATGACCATAAAAACAAGCTAGATGTTATATTTTGTAATTGAGAATTTTTACTATTGGTTCATGCTTACTAATATTTTCATAAAATATTCATATTTTGTAAAATCATGAGCTTAGTCAAATACCCCATTCATGTGGAAACGTGACTCTTCCATGTACAAAGGTCCCTCATCCACGAAAGAAGTTTTTTTGTGACCATTTAAGGAATCCTCATTTTTTTACAGGTTGGGAGGCCATGATCCTCTTGATTACATCAGCATGTACTGGAATCCCGGGAAGCCCGAGGAGAGTATACCTCCGCATTGGCACTATGTGAGGTAAATTGGCATTTTATATCATCGGAAAATTATAATTACATATTTATATTATTTTATATAAAAAAAAAACTAGGAATGAAACATTCAAAGGCCTTCATTGGAGACAATACAAAGATATGGAAGAAACATCTTCTCGGAGGCAATAGACAACAGACAAGGATGCTCATAGGAGCGTTAACAGGGCATTATGCAACGAATAAAATGCTGATGCAAGGAGGAGACGGAAACCATAGAACATCTTTTATGTGAATGCGACTCACTAGCCAGAGGCAGAATGTGTCTTCTAGGTAACGCTTAGCCTAAACCAGGAGACTACAGGCACTTCAATCCGAAAGACATCGTGACCCTGATGAAACGAATCTTTCGTGAGTAGGAGCGCAAAAGACAGGGGAGGTACAAAAGATCCCTTAGGGTCGACGTGCCCCATAAGGCCCCTAACAGATAAGATATTACTTTATTTATATTATTTTATTTCGGAAATCTTACTGCTTACAATTTATGTTTGTATCTAAAGTATATAATCCCAAAACTAGCCAAGTCTCAATGGAGCTGGTTGTTTATCTCTATAAAGTAATGACATCTAGACAAAGTTGTGCCAAGTCTAAGGTTTCTTACTGCGATTACTTTATTTTTTATAGTTAATGTTGTGTGACTTTGCCGTAGAAGGGCACACAAGGGTACACTTGGAACTTAAACTAAGCAAACATAGATACATATTTAATTAGTATTTTTCACTGTATTCTTAAGGTGGTAGGGCACAATCGATTTTAGTTTTTAGCTTCTAAACCGGATCTATTTTAAACAATTTCGGGGTTACAACCTCTCGGCAAACACTTATACTATTTATTAAATAATCATGCACAAATGATGGGTCTGTTTTTTTACGCAAAAAATGGTCGCTTTTGGCGTAAATCAATTTTTCGAGTACGCGTTGGAACCAACATTTTTTCATGGTTATTTATTAAATAGTATAAGTGTTTGCCGAGAGGTTGCAACCCCGAAATGGTTTAAAATTAATCCCATTTAGAAGCTTAAAATTAAAATCGATTGGCGTCGGCAGTGTGCCCTCCCCGTCACCTTAAGGAGAATCACCCATAAGTCTTCATCAATAATAATAATAATTCTCACAACATCTCATACGTTGACCTGATTCCGCACTAAGTAGCTTAAGCACTTGTGTTACAGATATCAGACAACAGAGGAACACAAATATATACTTAAATAATTATATCACACCCAGACACTGAACAAACATAAGTGTTCATCGCACGAATGTTTGTCCAGGGTGGGGATCGAACCCACGACCTTTGGCGTAAGAGGCAGGGTCACTACCAATTGCGCCATCCGGTCAGTCAATGTCAATGTCTCCAGTTTCGGCCTGTCGGACTTGCACGGCGACGGGCGCGTGCACGTGCCGGCGGCCCGGGCTTCGCCCTCGGGCTGCGGGCTGGAGCTCACCATGCGGCTGCACGCCGAGCCGGCGACTCCGCCCCCGCTGTGGCCGGCGGCATTGTTGCAGGCGTTGGCTCGGTATATCTTCACTACAGGTGAGTACTAAGCGACGATACTTTGAAATATACATAAATAAAAATATTTCCCAACATCACATAAATTGATCTGACTCCGAGATAGGTAGCTCAAGCACCTGTGTTACGGATATCAGAGCCAGAGAATTACAAATATATACATATAATACTTTTCTTTTGTAAATACCTACTTATAATACATACAAACAACCAGAACATGTTGATGCACACAAATGTTTGTATTGTGCGGGGATCGAACCCGCAACCCTTGGACCAAAGGCAGCGTTCACTACCACTGTTCCAAAAGGGTCAAATGTAGTTAAACTAAACTAATGGTTAGGCATCTCAACTCAACTCAACTCAAATAATTATTTATTTGCATAGGCTTGTACACAGCACTTACAAATCGTCATACATTTGAATGACTTAAAACTATTTTTAAGTCCTCATGTATAATTTACATGGTAATACATATATATGTTGATACATAAAATATACTTAAGGTGACGGGTAGGGCATACTAGCGACGCCGATCGATTTTAATTTTTATTTATTTATTTATTTAAATTTGGTACGCAAACAGATCACAGTCAATTAAAAAACAATATATAAAAATTAAAATTAAGTAAGCTAGACAGTAATCCTAAAGTAGCGTACACAGATACGATAGATACTAAACCGGATCTATTTTAAACAATTCCGGGGTTACATCCTCTCGGCGAACACTTATACTATTTATTAAATAACAATGCACAAATGTTGGGTCCGAAAAATTGATTCACGCCAAAAGCGGCCACTTATGACGGTAATTCAAAATTCGAGTCCAAAGTAGACCAAACATTTAACTATAAGTATTAAATAAATAGTATAGGTGTTTGCCGAGGGGTTGTAACCCCGAAATTGTTTAAAATAGATCCGGTTTAGTAGCTTAAAAATTGAAATCGATTGGCGTCGCTAGTGTGCCCTATCCGTCACCTTAAGAAATAAATAAACATAATGCGATTCTACCACCGGCTCGGAAAGTTGTTTCTGGTCGAGAAGATCCGGCAAGAAACTCGCCAGTTACTCTTTTTAATCGCCAAACTTTCATACAATGTTGTGTCATCATCATACCAAGCCATACAGTTTAATTGTTACACAAAATAAAATAAAGGGAATAATAATAAAATAAATATTATGAGGTAAACCGAAGCAGACCAGTCCCCAAAGGTGGCACCTGTTCACAAGTATGACGTATGTGGCAGCCATCATTTCACTTAACCATATCATACCATCAAGCTCCAAGACCGCATTCCCAATACAGAAATAAGTTTGACTGCTTCGGTGGCGCAATGGTTAGTGTGTCCCGGGTTCGATCCCCGGGTCGGGCCAAAATTTGTACCTGAATTTTTCTGTTAAGAAATTCTCAGCGTTAGCCCGGAGTCTGGAAGTTGGCGGTCTTGTACCCCCGTGCCTCGGAAAGCACGATCCTTCTCTCTTCGTGTCACAGTATTGTCCCATAGGAATATGAGGGTAAGGGAATAGAGAGTGCACTTGTGTTTGCGTACACACTTGAGCACTATAATATATCCTGCGTATGTGGCTGATCGTTGAGATTGGCCGCCGTAGCCGTAATCGGTTGGAGGATATTATTATGATACTTTTTTTTTATTTGAGAGGTGGCAGACGAGCAGACGGATCACCTGATGGTAAGCAATTCCGCCGCCCATGGACACCATAACACCAGTGGAGTCACAAGTGCGCTGCCAACCTTTTCCCCTTCCCCCCCATCGGTCCTCCGGTAACACGCAGGCACGCCGGTCTTCTGTGAGGCAGTGGTATCACTCCAGTCTAGCCGGCCCATTCATGCCTAAGCGTGGCTCTCCCACACTCTCCCACTTCGCTTGTCCCAGGCAACAAGTTCATGGCGGGCGACCACATCAGCTGGCACTCGCCGCTAGAGGGCGCCGATTCAACTTCGCGCATCCGCCACCTGCTTGTCGCGCCGGAGCCGCAGCTGCCGACGTTGGCCACTGCACACGGGACGGTGGCTTTCTTACAGGTAGGGTGTGATTACTTTTACATAGATACTTTATTTTCTATAGTGGCACAGTATATTGGCTCTCCTCAGCCTGATGGTAAGCAAGAAAAGAGCCCTTTTATAGAAAGGCTAATCAGGATGACCTCACTCCGCCTGATGGTAAGCGGCCGTGAAATCCAAAAATGAGGCTGACAGGCACAGAAGAACCAACAAAGTACCCATTGTGTCTGCCATCCTCACCCTAATGGCCTGCTGAGATGCCGTTTCACGCCCCGCCTAAAAGACCCCGGATTGTATGAAGGAGGAAACACATGAGCTGGGAGGGCATTCCATGCCTTGATAGCTCGGGGCAGGAACGAGGAGCAAAACCTCTTGGTGCGCGCCGCCATTGTCTGGATGCCTTGTTGCAATTACAACGGAAGCTATGTAAGGCATCACCAAAATTTGTCTACTTTTTATGTGATAGATGGTAGACGAGCAGACGGATCACCTGATGGTAAGCGATTGCCGCCGCCCATGGACACCCGCGACACATAAAAAAAATACTATAGTTAACTGTCTAGCCAATAGTGAACGTGACAGAGTTAAAGTGACAGTGTCAAAGTGACAGCGTCAAAGTGACAGCGTCAAAGAGACAGCGTCAAAGTGACAGCGTCAAAGACGTAATTCCCTGTAACATCCACCTGGACTGTCAAATCGGTGTCGTTTATTGACACACGTGTAGTACTTGTTTGTTGGATTTATCTATTAATCGCAGTGATTTTTATCTTTAATTGAGTATATGTGTAGTGTATGTTGGTAAAGGTTTAGCCGTAAGTATTAAAAACTAAATACCTGTTCCAAATTTATTTATTTACTTTATATAATAACCTATAAACACCCTTGAGTGTCATACAGCGAGAACTATGAATATTCCGCCTAAACCCCCGGACCCACCAGATGATGGACTGTCCCCATTGGTATTCTCCAATGAGAACGGCCTACATTTTGGTACTGTAATGGAGACATCCAATACTGTTTCCACCGGTAGGAAGCAGAAACGCCATGTCGAAAACCTAGATAAAAACATAAACTCAGAGAAGCGGACACGGAATAACAATGATGTTGAAACATCCGTCTCTCAACAATCCATTTACATGCACCCCAGCTGCTCTGAGTCATACACTTATAGTGAACAAGATTCCGGACCTTTTATTGTTCATGTTTCTAGGACAGAACCTGATCCAGCCGCAGGTACCATTATCAAGTCACTAAAATTCGGACAATTTTTACACCACAATAAAGTGAAAGGCATTGCTCGAGAAGGTATCCAAAATGTAGGACGAAATAGGGTATCTATTCAATTTAATTCTGCTGAGGACGCCAATAATTTCACAAAATCCCAATGCTTGCCTAATAGTAATTACAAGGCGTTTATTCCGACTTATAACGTTACTCGCATGGGCCTAATACGAGATATCCCAGTTGACTGGTCGATGGATCAACTCATTGAATCTTTAGAACTCCCCGAAAATTGTGGCATTGTATTGAAGGCTAGAAGACTAAATAGGAAAAGTACCACCAATGGCAATACCACCTGGCTGCCCACACAAACAGTTGTGCTTACTTTCGCAGGACAGAGACTACCGGAGAAAGTATATGCATTCCATGCAGCTCTGCGTGTGGAAACATATACTCTGCCGACAATACAATGCAACAATTGTTGCCGCTATGGCCACATTAAAACCCAATGCCGTTCTCAAGCCAGATGCTACCGCTGCGCTCAAAACCATCCTGGAGAGTCTTGCGAAGTATTGGAAGTCGCCGCTACCTGTCTCCATTGTTCTGGCAATCATTTTGCTACTAGCAAAGTTTGCCCGGAGCAATCGAGACAAAGAGGCATTAAGGTCATAATGTCCCAAGAATGTGTGTCATACCTGGAAGCGTCCGCCCGGGTTCCCACGGTCAGGCGTCCTTATAATGAAGTGGCTAAACATACCTCACCTTCACTATCCCAAATGTCCCTACCTGGAACTCCACGCAATGTCCCCTTTATGTCCCAATCTTATAAGAAGACCTTTACCTCCACCCCCCGCCCTAGAATGCCTCCCTCTAGAGGTTATGATCGACAGGCTCACCAGGCCATAGTAGCTACCCCTCCTTCCTCCATGCCTAATGGCTGTTCCCTCCAAGACCCCTCCCCCATCCCTGAGGATAGACTGATAGAGACAACGGTGGCGTTGCTCACTATCATCCTATCCAAATTTAATGATGCATTACCGTCCAACGTCGCCTCTCAACTTACCACTCTTTTTAAAAACATGCCATTGGAAATTAGGCATGGCAGTACACACACGTTAGGTGAGTCCGATGGCGGACTCTTGCCAGTTCCTTCAATGGAATTGTAAGAGTATCCGTCGAAAAAAAAGTGATTTAATATATTTGTTTAATAAGTTCTCCGTGGCAGTTGCTGCCATCTCTGAGACATGGTTAGTGCCAGATTCCTTGTTTAGGATATCTGGTTACGCCTGCCTCAGGGATGACAGGGACGATGGCTACGGTGGTTGTTGTCTTTTAATAAAAAGAAATTTTTCTTACTCACGAATCACAATCCCTGCTCACAGTCCATCATTCAATGTGGTGGCTGCGAGAATAATGGACATATCCTTTCTGTCAATTTATATCCCCCATCCATCCCCGTCTATTATCCCCGACCTCTTCAATATCTTCTCCTCTGTCCCCTCTCCTATCTTTATTCTTGGGGATTTTAACGTTCACCACACAGCATGGGGTTCTAACTCTTGTGACCCATTTTCAACACAACTGTTGGATCTGTTTGAAGACATCAACCTTTGTGTCCTAAATGACGGCTCTCCGACTCGTCGAGTATCACCATCTCAGGACCCTCGCTCTGTGGTGGACCTAACTATTTGTTCTACACCGCTTTCTTCCCTTTGCTCTTGGAAAGTTTTGACTCAATCTTATGGCAGTGACCACTTCCCTATTATTATATCAAAACCCTCCTCCGTCATCCCAGCTGTCGCCCCTCCCCCCCTTCTTAAATATAAAATTAAATTCGCAGACTGGCCTAAGTTCCGCTCCGAATTGGAGGCACAACTAGAAAGACACATGCACCACCCACCTACTGACATTGAGGATAAGTTGGCCATACTCATGGAAGCATTATTGACTGCTGCAGATGCAAGTATCCCTACGAAGAAGCCTAACCGCAAGAAATTAACACCTCCACCTTGGTGGGATGCAGAGTGTACGGAGGCGGTAGCTCGAAGAAAGAATGCGGAAGTAGATTATAATTTATCCATGAGTATGGAAAACTATATCCGATATAAACAGGTTGCTGCACGTACCAGAAGAATACTCACAAAGAAAAAGAAGAAAGGTTGGGTGAACTTCTGTGAATCATTGTCCCCCAGATCCCCTATTTCCGTCGTCTGGAAAAATATCAGAAGGTTTCGCGGTTCCCTAGTTGGGGCCTCCCCATCCTCAAACGACCCGTCTACTTGGCTGAACGATTTCGCAGACAGATTGTCTCCTCCTTTTGTCCCCCTGGAAAACTGCCTCCCTTCCCATTACCCCACATTTCAGAGTAGTGATAGGTTCGATCAACCCTTTTCCTTAGCGGAACTAAACTGTGCTTTGCGAGGCCTTAGAGATTCATCCCCTGGAGAGGACGGGATTCCCTATTCCTTCCTCTCCCACTTGGGTTCAACCGGGGAAAAATACTATTTAGACCTATTGAATTCCATCTTCATGACCGGTAATATCCCATCCTCATGGAAGTCTCAAATAGTCATTCCCCTGTTGAAACCAGGTAAAGACCCCACCAACTCTTCCTCATATCGCCCCATTGCCTTATCCTCCACGCTTTCCAAAGTCCTTGAACATTTGATCAAAAATCGGCTTGAATGGATTGTAGAAAACAGGAATGTTCTAGCAGACAGTCAATTTGGCTTCCGAAAATCTAGAGGTACCACAGACAGCTTAGCCATACTGACAACGGATATCAGAATTGCCTTCTCAAAAGAAGAATATTTGGTGGGTGTGTTTTTGGACATCGCATCTGCTTATGACAATGTACAACTTCCGGTGCTCAGACAGAAGATGCTTCGCATGAGTCTCCCAGAGAGGTTAGTTCATTGCGCAATAAATTTGCTAATGGGCAGATCAATAAGAATACGGTCCTATGACAACACACTCCCTCCCAGAAATATTTGGCAAGGCCTACCCCAAGGCTCAGTACTTAGCCCTATTCTATATAGCATCTACACATACGATCTTGAGCAATGCGTCTCGTGCTTTTCTAATATCCTACAATACGCTGATGATATCTGCCTTTATGTTGCAGACAAATCATTAGACAATATTAGTATCCGCTTAAACTCTGCACTTTCCTACCTTAATGATTGGCTTGTGGAACATAACCTATCCTTATCCATCCTTAAAAGTAACATCGTGGTATTTACGAGAAAGAGGTCTATCCCGTTAATTAATATTCACTGCAATGGGCAAACTATTCCAGTCGATGACCATGTTAAATTCCTCGGTGTCACTCTTGACTCCAGAATGTCCGGTGTTCCCCACTTCAATCACGTGGCTCAAAAATGTGAAAAAGGTATAAATATTCTTAGATCCCTTTCAGGTGTCTGGTGGGGCTCTCACCCTTACAGTCAAAAGCTTCTTTATAATGCGGTTGTCCGTAGCCACCTGGACTATGCATCCTATCTTCTCGAACCCTGCAACAAAGGAGCATTAAACAGGTTAGAGAAGTTACAAATGAAGGGCTTAAGAATCGTGCTAGGGGCTATGAAATCCTCCCCGAAAATTGCTTTGCAGGTGGAGGCTTTAGACCCCCCACTAGACCTTCGTCGTCAATTTCTCTCGGATAGATTTATATTTAGAACAAACCAATTTAGTGGCCATCCCCTCATTAACCGTCTTCAAATCTTATCCGAGCTGATTTCTCAACCAGTCTTCCAAATATTGGGCCCATAAAAATCCTCCGTTAATAATTACTAGTTTCAAAAAACTTCCTAACTTGTCATACCCGATGAAACAATTCCCTTCCAATCCCCTCTTTCGAATTCCATATGACTCCTTAATATTTGAACCCCAAATTATCCTTGATTTTGGAATTTCAAAAAACGACCCCATGGCTGACTGCAATTTCAACTTAATTTTGAACAGAGACTGGCAACAATGGTTGCCAATTTACACCGATGCCTCCAAATGTCCAACAGAAGAAATTGTAGGAAGCGCAGTCTGGATCCCAAAATTCCAGGTCGTACTAAATTTTAAATCACCTAAAGAGACTTCTGTATTCACAGGTGAATCGATTGCAGTTCTAGAAGCAGTATCCTATGTCCTTTCCCACAAATTGAATAAATCCGTCATATTTTCCGATTCCAAAAGCTGTCTACAAGCAATCATGGGCAATATGTTTAGGAAAAAAGGTATCTCACCTGTCATTTTCGACATCAAAAATTGTTTGTTTCAATGTCATATAGAAAACATAGAAGTGGCTTTAGTTTGGATTCCAAGCCATAGTGGTATCCGCGGCAACGAACAGGTCGACGTTTGGGCTAGAGAAGCCATACAGCTTGGCACCGCTCGCCAACAAAATTTTGCCCATGATATTCTGCCTCGCGCAACAATGGCATTAAAAGATGATTGGCAAACGAGGTATAGCGAACTATCCAGTTCCAAGGGTCGTCACTACGCAGGTGTTCAACCACTGATCCCCCGGAGGCCATGGTTTTTTAAGCGGAAAACTGTGGACAAATTAGTCATCTCCACTATTTGTCGCCTGCGTATTGGCCACGCTTGCACTCCGGTCTTCCTGAACAAAATTCACTGCAGAGACACTTCGCTATGCGAATGCGGTTTAGAAGAGGGTACGACAGATCACATTTTCTTTAGCTGTCAGAAATACCCTATCTCACTGTATGACATCCTTCCTCCAAAAATTCCCCGCCCTATTAACTTTTCTTCCCTATTATCTCTTTCTTCTTCCTCTGTTATAGAATATTTATGTAAATATATTTACAAATATAATATAAGACTCTAATTTTACATGAGAATCTCCCTTTAATATTGTGACGTCTTTGTGTATGTTTTGTTCTGTCTTGGTTTTAGATGGTGCTTGGTGATAAACTCAATTAAGATAAACATCAAAAGGATTTAACTCGCCACACCGGTCAATAACCATTAAATTTACGTGTCTCTTTGATCACTCGACATTGGCAGAGTTATTATGTGTTCGCCGTAGGCAACACAGTAGCAGCCATATATAAAAAAAAAAAAAAAAAAAAAAAAAACATCCACCTGTTGCCTGAGTTGTAAGCCTCAGGTGCCGACGTGTGGGGTATCTATGGATAGGTCTTTAAAAATGATGTTGAGGTTTTTAACATAATTTTTTTCTAAACACAATACTTTGCGCAAGAGACGCTCCCAAAGTGGTAATGTGTCCCCCCCCCCCCCACCCCCCCACCCTAACTTCTATAATAAATTAATTAAAATACTAAAAAAAATATATGATGTACATAATCATGAAAACTAACAACGAAAATTGGTTTGAACTAGATATAGTGAGTAGTTTTTTTTAATACGTTATAAACCGTAAACCGCAATTTACCTTCCATATATCTTACTTGCTGCTACGGAACCCTTCATGGGCGAGTCCGACTCGCACTTGGCCGGTTTTTTTATGCTAGAGGCGGACAAACGAGCAAGCGAGTCACCTGATGGAAAGTAATCAACGCCGCCCATGAACATCCGCGAAATCAAAGAGATCGCTAATGTGTTGCCGGCCTTTTTAAAAAAGATTACGCTCTTCTCTTGAATGTCCCTAAGTCGTAGCCGTCCGGAAATATTCCTGCAGCCAAACTGAGGTACGTGGTAGATCCGGGAGAAACGCACAGTATTAGACCGCCATCCATCGAGATGATGAGCATGGAATGACAATCGCTTGTGTGTGGTTCGATGTAAGAATTCAGCTGCAGGGAGTAGATCAAACAGTTGCTCAGAGCACTCCCCATGATAGATGCGGTATAGAATGCTGAGGGAGGCTATATCCCGCTGCAGTGCTAGAGGATCAAGTCGACTAGAGAGAGTCAAGTCACCGATAATTCGAGCAGCCCTACGTTACGTACGTTACTAGTAAATAAAATAAAAACAATCAAATACAAATAACTTTATTGTGCATAAGTAACTACAATTTGTACACACTGTAAATAGTTCAATAACATACTTATTAGATAGGTATATTAAACTAATTAGTTAAATCTTGTCTAAGCCAAAACAATGTTTAATAACACATAATGTGTTGTGTTACGGCAAGGTAGTCATAATCGTCCTGTGCATAAGGTATATTGTAACTAGTGCGTTATTAACCTTAGCGCGGGTGGCAAGATATTTCTACTTCGCTTCCATCGCTTACCATCAGGTGATCCGTCTGCTCGTCTGCCACCTATCGCATAAAATATTTGTTTGCCAGATGGTTGGCTGCACGAGCCGAGAGCTGCGGGCGGCGCAGAGAGGCTCTGGGTTCGACGTTCTGAAGCTGATCAGCGAGGATGCCAGGTAAGGACGAATGAGGAATTTTTATTACCCTACTACGGCGAAGCAAAAAGGAGGGTTATGATTTTGACCTGTATGTATAATAATAATAATAATTCTCACGACATCTCATGGGTTGACCTGATTCCGTACTAAGTAGCTTAAGCACTTGTGTTACAGATATCAGACAACAGAGGAACACAAATATATACTTACATACATATATTACACCCAGACACTGAACAAACACAAGTGTTCATCGCACGAATGTTTGTCCAGGGTGGGGATCGAACCCACGACCTTTGGCGTAAGAGGCAGGGTCACTACCAATTGCGCCATCCGGTCAGTTAATATGTAATCCGGTCAGTATGTATGGTTGTTCATCTGTTCCCTCATAACTTCTAAACTAGTTATCATATTTGAACAAACGAAGTGCCGTCAGAAGCGTCTTGATGGTCTTCTGGTTATAGGCGACATGACATCACGTTAAATTCATTACAGCGCCCTCTAGGGGACTTAGGGCCGTATGAGTGAGGTTACCGGAGGCCCAATGGGGGGAAGGGGAAAAGGTTGGCAGCGCACTTGTGAATCCACTGGTGTTGCGGGTGTCCGTGGGCGGCGGAATTCCTTACCATCAGGTGATCCGTCTGCTCGTCTGCCACCTCTCAGCTCGGCTTGAGTAGCAGAATATTATTTATTGTGACAAATTTCAAATCCAAGATGGCCGCCGTCGGGGTTTTTTTTTTAATTTTCAATTTAATTTTTGTTTATTAATTAGATGCGGGTCAGGCTCCTGGCTAGTGACCAGGGCGAGCCGGCGCGCGTCGGCGCGTGGGCTGCGGATACGCAAGCACTCGGCGCCGGCGCAGCTGGCCGGCGTGTCGGCGCGCCTGCAATGGTACAGCTGGGCGCCTCCCCACGATGCCGAGGTGAGTCTGAAGGCCTCAATCTCATAGTAATTCACAATCATCCGATTATTTACTATCTAGTATCTGAAATGGACAACATTTCATATTTTTAACATGTCCATATTGTTTTTTTATATGAAAATAGACATAAAATGAACAGACCCATATTTTTTCTTTTTTCAAAATTTGTCCATGTTCATGCATAAAATAATTATTGAAATTCTTTTTATTCTAAATAGACGTAAGCGCCAAATGACGTCATCGGACGGCTGAATACAGCGATATTCCTTTGCTTATCATTGTTTTGATAAAAAAAAGGTACTACTGTCAAAGGTAAATAATACTAGTGTCAACATTGTCAACGTCATTCATACATTCAACGTTGACAAGTTGTCTTTTTTTTTTACAGTTACATGTCATGGGTTTGGCATTTCGTAAATTTAAAACTATAATGTGCTAAGCAAAGAAATATTTTACATTCTGCCGTCCGATGACGTCATCTTACGTTTTTTAGTTTTTAATTTATTTCTCAGTAAATAAGCAATATAAAAAATGAATAAATATATATTCGAGCAGCGGAAAAGTAAACAAAGAATTGGTATTTTTTGTTTCAGAGCTTAGCAATTTTGAAATGTTGTCCATTGAATTGGACAGTTCTATTTTTATATTAGCAGTGAGACGCTCCTTTTAAACCGAACCGATATTTTTAAGAATATTAACTTTTGAAATCTAATCGGCTTTTTATTTGTTTGTAATGGATATATTTATTGTTGGACATGAAATCGACTTATTTATGCGAGTAATATAGTAATAATAACATTTTATTAAAATTTTTGGCGATTAAAAAGAGTAACTGGCGAGTTTTTTGCCGGATCTTCTCGTCAGAATCAACTTTCCGATTCCGGTGGTAGAATCACATTAAATATGTTTATTCATTTCTAAGAATATTTTACGTATCGACATGTATGTGTAATTACATGTATATTATTCTTACAAATAAATAGTTATAATTTCTAATGTATGACGATTTGAAAGTGCTGTATGTATACATAATAAAGTTATTTTGAATTGAATTGAATTTGAATTTGTTTGATTTCTAATTACCGACTTCAAAGGAGGAGGTTCTATGTTCGACTGTATATTTGTTTTTTATTTTTGTATGTACATGTATATTCACCGATTTAAAAACCACGAACGTAAAAGTGTAAAATATTTTTTTAACACTTTATACACTTCAAATAACATTTTATAACAGTACACTCGAGAAAAGGTTTTACCGAAGTCGGCGCCTAATCCCTGTTGAATAATTGAATGTTGTATTACACTACAGTATTAGGCGCCAAAAACAACGGGGTGTTATAAGTTTGACGTGTCTTTGTGTGTGTGTGTGTGTTCCCGAACAAATGAATGAATAAGGGGGTGTTCTTAGCTATGTTGGATAAAAATCGTTCTAAGATGGCCGCCGTCACAAAGATATGGATTGTATGTTTTAACACAACTTCCACAATATGGGTATCGTATAAAAGGGCTTGAGTAGCAGAATATAATATACAATTTTCAAATCCAAGATGGCCGCCGTCAGAAAATAACGAATAACCTATTTGTTTTAGTCAGGGGTATTTTAAATTTTCAATTTAATTTTATGGAAGAATGAAAAAATAAAAATGTTAATGATTTGTTCAAATTAATATTTTTATTTGTAGCAAGATGGATGCATTATACGAAACTTTTGAACGGTCCTATTCACCTTCTTTTTTTTCATTTTTTTTAATGGCTGCTATTGTGTCTGCCTATGCCGAACACATTTTTAACTCTGCCAATGTCGAGTGATTTAAGACGTTTTATAAGAAAATAGACCAGTATGGATGAGATTATATTTTCTTCTGGATATTATTTTAATTTGAGTTCTTACACCAAGGGACGTTCAAGTATTACGTAAGCAGATTTATTACAGTTATTTACACCTTCACCCACCTTGTCAGCAAAAGTAAGCAAAGCTGTTACCCGCTCCCCCATGCTTCATCGTCAGCCCATTTAAGTACCCACTACTGGGGCACGGGCCTCCCTCAATCACATGAGGGGTAATTGCCATACTCACCACGCTTGGCAGACGGGTTGGCGAGGGTTTAGATATAAATGCAGAGTTTTCTTTCTCTGGGTGCTGATGATCATGCCAGCAGCTTTACCTTAGTCGCCTTTTACGACACCTCGGTAAGAGTGAGGGTGGCCTATTCTACTCTGCAGTGGACCACACGGTAATCCCCTATGCTTATCAAGTGTCCTTTACCCAAAGGTTGCCTGGAAGAGATCGCTCATAGTGATAAGGCCGCTTTCGTTGTACACATCCTGTAATATCTAGTTTTTATGTTTTCATACTTTATTTTGAGTGCAATAAAAGTATATTCATTCATTCAATAAGTAAATATAAATCATTTAATAATAAAATAAGAATATAATGTCAGTAAATTTTATTACCTTGTTCTAGATACTAAGTATTTTTATAAGCTAATTTTAGTTATAAAATAGTTTGATTCATACATACTTATAGTTAAAATAAGTAGTGCCTTGCTACACCCTTACAGGGTGCATGTTACCGACCTATAACTTGCTAGTCATAAAAAGTTTCATGTAATGCATTAGTTTTAAGACTGCAATTGGGTCGTTCTTCTTTTTTTACGACAATAAGCCCGTCCTCAGTGACTTATCAAGTAATTAATTATATAAAAAAATATACGTTACACCATCAAGATATTCTTAATTTAACATGAAATAATGACATTGTTTTATCACCTCGTAGGTACTTTAGCATGATTTAACAATGTAAAAAAAAATATAAAGCGTGACAGAGGTGTAAATGGCACTAATTTCGGGGGACGTGACGGAGGTGTCCATTTTAATCAAAAAGTATTATTTATCAATTAAATTTTAGATCATGTAATAGTCCATCTGTAAAATAGTACATTAACGAATATTTAGGATATATTATTTATCAATTGTAGTCTTTTATATAAAAGTTAAATGTTGATGTGTAAGTTTGGCTCATTGTCGATAAAAAAGAAGAACGACCCAATTGTAACATGTATGCAATTCAATAAATAAATAAATAAATAACCCATAACCATGGTGTATAACCCCAGGTGGAACAGCCCCCGGCGAGCGTGCCGGACCTGTCCCCCGGCGTGGAGCAGCAGATCAAGGACACGCTCCAGCGCGGCCTCAGCTGCATGAGCGCGGACCGCTCCGGCCCCGAGGGACACATGTCCACCGACAGCTTCCACATGCACAGCATGGAGCAAGCGCTGCCCACCGTGTCCGATGACATGCAGGTTGGTGACGCTTTTATAGCCTTGCTTCATCATCATCATCATCAGTCCATTTAAGTCCCCACTGCTGGGGCACGGGCCTCCCTCAATCACATGAGGGGTAATTGCCATACTCACCACGCTTGGCAGACGGGTTGGTGAGGGTTTAGATATAAATGCAGAGTTTTCCTTCTCTGGGTGCTGATGATCATGCCAGCAGCTTTACCTTAGTCGCCTTTTACGACACCTCGGTAAGAGTGAGGGCATTTATATCAAAACCCTCGCCAACCCGTCTGCCAAGCGTGGTGAGTATGGCAATTACCCCTCATGTGATTGAGGGAGGCCCGTGCCCCAGCAATGGGGACTTAAATGGGCTGATGATGATGATGATGATGATGACATATAAATACTTTTCTTTTGTAAATACATACTTATAATACATACAAACACCTAGACCAATACAAACAGACATATTCATGCACACAAATGTTTGTACTGTGCGGGGATCGAACCCGCAACCCTTGGACCAAAGGCAGCGTTCACTACCATTGTTCCAAACGGGTCGTTATAAACTTATTCCACAGATATACAGGGTGTATCTGTGGACATTTACATCCTTTAACCACGTGTTCTACCAACCATTCTGAGCAACATTTGTTCTACAACTTTTCGAAATTCGTCGAAAATGTTTTCGACCCCCCATACAAAATGACCCAAGTTACGTGACCGACTTTGTATGAAAAGTTGAATTTTTTTTATACGCATTTCCAAAAATCTTAGAACAAATGTCGTTCACAATGATTGATAGAACACTTGGTTAAGGTGGCGGGTAGGGCACACTAGTGACGCCAATTGATTTTAACGTTTAGCTACAAAACCGGATGTATTTTAAACAATTTCAGGGTTACAACCTCTCGGCAATCATTTATACGATTATTAAATAACCATGCAATAATGCGGAGCCAACATTTGTACGCGAAAAATTGATTCACGCTAATAGTGGCCGCTTTTGGCAGTAATTAATTTTTCACGTACAAGAACAGACCCAACGTTTGTTGGCCATTCAACATTCGTATGGCCTAATATATTTGTTGGGACAAATTTCAAATCCAAGATGGCCGCCATCGGGAGTCTTTTAAATTTTTAATTTATATCTTTTTAAATAGTATAGTTTTCTTTCCAGGGTTCGTGGCGCGGCGAGGACAGCATAGAATACCTGGATGGAGTCCACATCGTCTTCAACCCGGAGGGCGCCAGTCTGCTGCCCTTGGCGATCGAGTGAGTCTTTCAATAAGCCGCCTTATTACAACATTATTATTTTTAGGGTGACAAGTAGGGCACACTAGCGACGCCAATCGATTTTAATTTTTAGTTACTAATTAGACAATTAATTAAAAACACACTATTTCTAAAAACTAAAATTAATATTAAATTAAGTTAATTAATTTTAATTTAAACTATTTTTAATAAAAATTAAAATATTTCAAATAATTTCGGGGTTCGAGTCTCTCAGCAACCACCTATACTATTTGTTTAAAACTTATAATTCTGTTTGGTATGATTTTGCACTAGACTTTTGGATTACCGCCAAAAGTGGCCGCTTTTGGCGTGAAGGCAATTTTTCGCGTACAAAAACAGACCCAACATTTGTGCATGGTTATATAATAAGTAGTATAAGTGTCTGCCGAGAGATTGTATTCTCGAAATTGTTTAAAATAGATCTGGTTTAGTAGCTAAAAATTAAAATCAATTGGCGTCGCTAGTGTGCCCTACCCGTCACCTTGACTTCTCACAGCCTTTTCAAAGTACACTTTGAATAAGTTTAAGATTGATTTTTATTGTGCATACCTTGACTAAAATCTCTGAGCACGCTCCTGTGTGTATCTTTGTGTGTCGACATAGATGTTATATTGATTGATCGGTTGTTGCGACGTTGAGCGCAGCGGGCGCGTGCGGCACGGGCGGCACTTCACTAAAATCACAATCAATCAAACCAAACACAATCAATTAGTACGGAAACAAGTCAATGTAATGTATGTAATGTATCTAATGATTTATCCTCCGTGTGATTCGTTTTTTGTAGTGGCACGGCATATTAGCTCTCCTCAGCTTGATGGTAAGCAAGAGAAGAGCCCCCGTAATTACAACGGAAGCGATGCTATATTGTTTGATTGGTTCATGCCCCGTCGGGCAGCGCGCGCGTCCGGCACGGGCGGCACTTCACTAAAATCTTTGCGCACGCCCTGTGTGTGTCTGTGTGTCGACATAGATGCTATATTGATTGATTGGTTCATGCACGGGCGGCACTTCACTAAATCTTTGCGCACGCCCCTGTGTGTGTCTGTGTGTCGACATAGATGCTATATTGATTGATTGGTTCATGCACGGGCGGCACTTCACTAAAATCTCTGTGCACGCCCCTATGTGTATGTCTGTGTGTCGACATAGATGCTATATTGATTGATTGGTCATGCACGGGCGGCACTTCACTAAATCTTTGCGCACGCCCCTGTGTGTGTCTGTGTGTCGACATAGATGCTATATTGATTGATTGGTTCATGCACGGGCGGCACTTCACTAAAATCTCTGTGCACGCCCCTATGTGTATGTCTGTGTGTCGACATAGATGCTATATTGATTGATTGGTTCATGCACGGGCGGCACTTCACTAAAATCTTTGCGCACGCCCCTGTGTGTGTCTGTGTGTCGACATAGATGCTATATTGATTGATTGGTTCATGCACGGGCGGCACTTCACTAAAATCTCTGTGCACGCCCCTATGTGTATGTCTGTGTGTCGACATAGATGCTATATTGATTGATTGGTTCATGCACGGGCGGCACTTCACTAAAATCTTTGCGCACGCCCCTGTGTGTGTCTGTGTGTCGACATAGATGCTATATTGGATTGATTGGTTCATGCACGGGCGGCACTTCACTAAAATCTCTGTGCACGCCCCTATGTGTATGTCTGTGTGTCGACATAGATGCTATATTGATTGATTGGTTCATGCACGGGCGGCACTTCACTAAAATCTTTGCGCAACGCCCCTGTGTGTGTCTGTGTGTCGACATAGATGCTATATTGATTGATTGGTTCATGCACGGGCGGCACTTCACTAAAATCTCTGTGCACGCCTCCTATGTGTATGTCTGTGTGTCGACATAGATGCTATATTGATTGATTGGTTCATGCACGGGCGGCACTTCACTAAAATCTTTGCGCACGCCCCTGTGTGTGTCTGTGTGTCGACATAGATGCTATATTGATTGATTGGTTCATGCACGGGCGGCACTTCACTAAAATCTCTGTGCACGCCCCTATGTGTATGTCTGTGTGTCGACATAGATGCTATATTGATTGATTGGTTCATGCACGGGCGGCACTTCACTAAAATCTTTGCGCACGCCCCTGTGTGTGTCTGTGTGTCGACATAGATGCTATATTGATTGATTGGTTCATGCACGGGCGGCACTTCACTAAAATCTCTGTGCACGCCCCTATGTGTATGTCTGTGTGTCGACATAGATGCTATATTGATTGATTGGTTCATGCACGGGCGGCACTTCACTAAAATCTTTGCGCACGCCCCTGTGTGTGTCTGTGTGTCGACATAGATGCTATATTGATTGATTGGTTCATGCACGGGCGGCACTTCACTAAAATCTCTGTGCACGCCCCTATGTGTATGTCTGTGTGTCGACATAGATGCTATATTGATTGATTGGTTCATGCACGGGCGGCACTTCACTAAAATCTTTGCGCACGCCCCTGTGTGTGTCTGTGTGTCGACATAGATGCTATATTGATTGATTGGTTCATGCACGGGCGGCACTTCACTAAAATCTCTGTGCACGCCCCTATGTGTATGTCTGTGTGTCGACATAGATGCTATATTGATTGATTGGTTCATGCACGGGCGGCACTTCACTAAAATCTTTGCGCACGCCCCTGTGTGTGTCTGTGTGTCGACATAGATGCTATATTGATTGATTGGTTCATGCACGGGCGGCACTTCACTAAAATCTCTGTGCACGCCCCTATGTGTATGTCTGTGTGTCGACATAGATGCTATATTGATTGATTGGTTCATGCACGGGCGGCACTTCACTAAAATCTTTGCGCACGCCCCTGTGTGTGTCTGTGTGTCGACATAGATGCTATATTGATTGATTGGTTCATGCACGGGCGGCACTTCACTAAAATCTCTGTGCACGCCCCTATGTGTATGTCTGTGTGTCGACATAGATGCTATATTGATTGATTGGTTCATGCACGGGCGGCACTTCACTAAAATCTTTGCGCACGCCCCTGTGTGTGTCTGTGTGTCGACATAGATGCTATATTGATTGATTGGTTCATGCACGGGCGGCACTTCACTAAAATCTCTGTGCACGCCCCTATGTGTAATGTCTGTGTGTCGACATAGATGCTATATTGATTGATTGGGTTCATGCACGGGCGGCACTTCACTAAAATCTTCTGCGCACGCCCCTGTGTGTGTCTGTGTGTCGACATAGATGCTATATTGATTGATTGGTTCATGCACGGGCGGCACTTCACTAAAATCTCTGTGCACGCCCCTATGTGTATGGCGTGTGTCGACATAGATGCTATATTGATTGATTGGTTCATGCACGGGCGGCACTTCACTAAAATCCTGTGCACGCCCCTGATGGTGTATGTCGTGGTGTCGACATAGATGCTATATTGATTGATTGGTTCATGCACGGGCGGCACTTCACTAAAATCTCTGTGCACGCCCCTATGTGTATGTCTGTGTGTCGACATAGATGCTATATTAATTGATTGGTTCATGCACGGGCGGCACTTCACTAAAATCTCTGTGCACGCCCCTGTGTGTATGTCTGTGTGTCGACATTGATGCTATATTGATTGATTGGTTCATGCACGGGCGGCACTTCACTAAAATCTCTGTGCACGCCCCTATGTGTATGTCTGTGTGTCGACATAGATGCTATATTAATTGATTGGTTCATGCACGGGCGGCACTTCACTAAAATCTCTGTGCACGCCCCTATGTGTAATGTCTGTGTGTCGACATAGATGCTATATTAATTGATTGGTTCATGCACGGGCGGCACTTCACTAAAATCCTGTGCACGCCCCTGTGTGTATGTCTGTGTGTCGACATTGATGCTATATTGATTGATTGGTTCATGCACGGGCGGCACTTCACTAAAATCTCTGTGCACGCCCCTATGTGTATGTCTGTGTGTCGACATAGAATGCTATATTAATTGATTGGTTCATGCACGGGCGGCACTTCACTAAAATCTCTGTGCACGCCCCTATGTGTATGTCTGTGTGTCGACATAGATGCTATATGTAATTGATTGGTTTCATGCACGGCGGCACTTCACTAAAATCTCTGTGCACGCCCCTGTGTGTATGTCTGTGTGTCGACATTGATGCTATATTGATTGATTGGTTCATGCACGGGCGGTACTTCACTAAAATCTCTGTGCACGCCCCTGTGTGTATGTCTGTGTGTCGACATAGATTGCTATATTGATTGATTGGTTCATGCACGGGGCGGCACTTCACTAAAATCTCTGTGCCAGCCTCTGTGTGTATGTCTGTGTGTCGACATAGATGCTATATTAATTGATTGGTTGTTGCACCGTGGGGGCAGCGCGCGCGTGCGTCACGGGCGGCACTTCACTAAAATCTTTGCGCACGCCCCTGTGTGTGTCTGTGTGTCGACATAGATGCTATATTGATTGATTGGGTTCATGCACGGGCGGCACTTCACTAAAATCTCTGTGCACGCCCCTATGTGTATGTCTGTGTGTCGACATAGATGCTATATTGATTGATTGGTTCATGCACGGGCGGCACTTCACTAAAATCTCTGTGCACGCCCCTATGTGTATGTCTGTGTGTCGACATAGATGCTATATTGATTGTATTGGTTCATGCACGGCGGCACTTCACTAAAATCTCTGTGCACGCCCCTATGTGTATGTCTGTGTGTCGACATAGATGCTATATTAATTGGTTGGTTCATGACGGGCGGCACTTCACTAAAATCTCTGTGCACGCCCCTGTGTGTATGTCTGTGTGTCGATATTGATGCTATATTGATTGATTGGTTCATGCACGGGCGGCACTTCACTAAAATCTCTGTGCACGCCCCTATGTGTATGTCTGTGTGTCGACATAGATGCTATATTAATTGATTGGTTCATGCACGGGGCGGCACTTCACTAAAATCTCTGTGCACGCCCCTATGTGTATGTCTGTGTGTCGACATAGATGCTATATTAATTGATTGGTTCATGCACGGGCGGCACTTCACTAAAATCTCTGTGCACGCCCCTGTGTGTATGTCTGTGTGTCGACATTGATGCTATATTGATTGATTGGTTCATGCACGGGCGGTACTTCACTAAAATCTCTGTGCACGCCCCTGTGTGTATGTCTGTGTGTCGACATAGATGCTATATTGATTGATTGGTTCATGCACGGGCGGCACTTCACTAAAATCTCTGTGCACGCCTCTGTGTGTATGTCTGTGTGTCGACATAGATGCTATATTAATTGATTGGTTGTTGCACCGTGGGGGCAGCGCGCGCGTGCGTCACGGGCGGCACTTCACTAAAATCTTTGCGCACGCCCCTGTGTGTGTCTGTGTGTCGACATAGATGCTATATTGATTGATTGGTTCATGCACGGGCGGCACTTCACTAAAATCTCTCTGCACGCCCCTGTGTATTTTTGTGTGTCGACATAGATGCTATATTGATTGATTGGTTCATGCACGGGCGGCACTTCACTAAAATCTCTGTGCACGCCCCTGTGTGTATGTCTGTGTGTCGACATAGATGCTATATTGATTGATTGGTTGTTGCACCGTGGGGGCAGCGCGCGCGTGCGGCACGGGCGGCACTTCACTAAAATCTCTGTGCACGCCCCTGTGTGTATGTCTGTGTGTCGACATAGATGCTATATTGATTGATTGGTTGTTGCACCGCGGGGGCAGCGCGCGCGTGCGTCACGGGCGGCACTTCAGTAAAA